>JAAAKG020165925.1:0-28359 GCA_010014905.2 Druon quercuslanigerum
AGAAAAGATTTCCTTTCGAACCGTTCAAGCAGCATTTCACAAATGGTTTTTCGATTTTCCATTTGTCTATCGTTCAGATGGTGAGGTACCCATTTTCCATACTTTTGGATTTTTCCCATGGTTTTTAATCGTTGGAAAATTGCTCCTCGGGTCACATTTAGTCTTTGTGACAATTGTTGTTGCGATTAGGTTGGATCTTCATCCAATAACGCCTGCAATTCCTCGTTTTCGTACTTTTTCGCTGCACAAGGATATTCATTGTCTGTTAAATCGAAGTCTCCACTTTTAAATTGATAAAACCATGTCTCACATGTTCTAATCACTGAGGTATGTTCACCATAAGTTTCTCCCAGCGATCGATAATCTTCAACTGCTTTTGTCTTTTGATGAAATAAGAAAAGCAACGAATGCCGCCAATGCGATTTACTTGGAACGAAACTCGACATATTCACTGAGGTAAACAACTATGATGCTATTATTTTGGCAGAATGGAATTGTGTATTTTTGAAGGTTATAGAAATGTATACATATCTCTAGCGACATCTATGAGTAAAACCGGCAAACTTCAACTAACACTCCTGGTAAGTCATCTAAGAATGACAGAAAAGCGTAAAAGTAAGCCTCTCAGTAAAGAGGCAAAAAGATTAGTAAGTAATTAAAAAAGAATACTGTGAACTATTTTTTATTGAGAGTATATTGAAATACATAAAAATAAATTAATAACTATAAATTAAATTATTTAACAAAGTGTTAAATTAAAAAATATTTTCAAACATGTTTATTGTTTTGTTATCAATTGAAACATGTACCAAATAATATTCCAAAAAGTTTATTTTACTCAGGAAATTACAATAATTTTAAGTTTTGCCTATTATTACTTTATAATGTCAATGCAAAGAACTCAATTTTATGTTATTAATGCAAACGATTGTTATATGATTTCCCGATAAGAAGTAGAATTAATTGATTGTTTATTGAGTCAGCCATTTGACAAAAAAAATTCACCATAATGTGTGCTAATTTGCACTTTGGGTAATTTCGCAACATTTTTAATCATTTTGGATCATTTTGAGTCAAGAAAAGACCTAATTGTTGAAGATTTCACACTGCTCATCTCTTATCGCTCGAAAATATCATTATATTTATGACAGCTGCAAATTAGAAACCTAGAAAAACTTCAAACTAGAAGTACAGAGTGTTGTGAATAAATTTCATAGAATAACAATAGTAGGTATTTGAGTGAAATAATATGAATAATCATGTTTTATTGATTTTACATTTATTAATTCAAGCGCGAAATAGAAAGGGCGAAAATATAAATTAATTAGCATTTTGGACCATTTTGGGCCATTTTGGGCCATTTTGGGACAGTGTGGGTCTGGTGTCGGCCCAATCGTTGGGATTTTACTTTATACATCTTTTATCAATGCTACAAATGATTATATTATTGTTTCGACCCTGAAATTATAAAACAATTCAAAGATTAGTCAGTATGTAGAGTGCTGAAGTCAGTACTAACAAAAGTTCTGGGTTCCAGCTAATTTTATAAGGTTATTTTGAAAATAATAAAAAAGCAGCAGTTCTCTCTTATAGTACAGTTCATTAAGAAGATGTTAAGCTAAAAACAATTAAGATCGGTTGAAAATTGAAGAGTATACAGAACTTCCGACAAAAGTTGATTTTTTTCCTACTGTGCGCTATCTAGCCGCTCCTTGAGGAATTCCGTCATCAAAATCAGATACTTAAGATCACGAACAGCTTATTATATTTTCTTATACGCCCCTATTATAGATGACACCTCTCCATTTTCAGAGTTTTCTAGGAGTTTGAATTAATACTGTAATACTCAGGAGCATTTTCGCGTAATGATATGATGAAAATTGTAGGTCGAGGTGCTTTGGATAAAAAAGTATGCGAAGGAGCCACAGAGAGTACTGGCGGGCTTAAGTTATAGAGTCAATTTAGACATTCCAAGTTTAGAAGACTGTCCAGCCGTCTCAGACGGTAAGTTCTAACCATATTTTTACCTAGCGTAGTGTTTTTGACGGCATAAAAGTTTAATGGGTGCTGACTGAAAGTTTAGCATAGTTACAAAACTGCCAATATGTGTAAGACTTTTGCGGATCGGAAGAAATTTCGGTATGAATCTGCGCGAAGTAACTTGGAATTGTGTAATTGTAAAGATTTTGTAGAATTCAATCATGGGATAGCATCTACTTTAAAAATCTATGGAATTCTATTACACTTTCGATGTACGAGTGTAAGTTAAAATTGCAATATCTGTATAAGAAGGTGTTAACGCACTCGACTTAGAGTTTGGTGGCAAAATTCGTTTTTCTGTATCTGCGATTTTTTTTAACTTGCTCCTACAAGATTGCATTACATGTATAGCAATATTACAACATATTTTTGGCAACATTACTCTAGCGCCATTTCAAACTAGAATGTCAATTATTTAAACGTTACCTGACGTCTCGGAACTGAACTTCAAATACAATTACTGAAAAGCCCCAAAAACAATGTTTACAGTGTGGGACTAAGTAGGTGCCCGGTAGAACGAAAATTGATGCGAAGTTTAACTAAAAAGAATAAAGTTAAAAGAAATCAATCGTAATTTTAGGTTGAGGCAGAGACTAAACTCATACATGTATAATTCAATCCTATAGATATTATGCATCCACATTATGCATTTATATTATGCACCACTTACATTATGCATTTAACAATAATGTACCATGTTCAAACGTCTTGCACGATAATGCTGTAACCCGCAAAGGAAGGTTAGCTTAAGAGCTGATTAAAAATAAATGTTACATAAAACTTTATTTTACTGATACCCGTGTGAAAAAGTTTCATTGCATTCTGGTTCCGGTCTAACTTTATCTAGACCGTCCAATCAGAAAGGTGTAGTAGACTAAAGGTGTAGACTACACCAGACTACACAAAGAGTCTGGCGTTGCTCAGCCATCTCAGAACAATAAAAGTTCTAAATTCCATCAGTCAATTTTTCCTTGAAATATTATAAAAAAGTTACGGGGTGTTCAAAACGATAGAAAATACGAAATTCGCACTATCAAGGAGAAGATTTTTATCCTGGTGAACTTTACTTATTGGTCAAATCTAGATTGGACACGAATTTGCTTAATACACTTATCGCGAAAGGAAGTCCAGCCAACGGCTGACCAGCCGTTAAATAGTTGCTTATCAGCCAATAAATAGTGGCTGGCCAGACAACAAGCAGCGATTGTCGAATCGGTGTGGCCTGGGGCTTGCCAAAGAAACGTTAAACTTTTGGCCAGTAGACCCAAACCAGAGAATCTGGTCATCTGGTCAGTTTTTCTACACGGATTTAAATCCTTGTTATTTGAACTGCTAGGGTAATTTCAAGAAAAAATATCAAGTCTTTCTTGCAATAGCAAAATGCATTGAATACTAGTATAAAACATATTTTTCGCGAATCCATAAGATGAGGTATGGCATAATACTCTTTTTTGACCTACCAGGATATCTTCGACGTTTAGACCGTGGCTTTTACTAATTTAGGCAACTATTTCACATTGAGATATCCAGTGTGCTTCATAATACGTAAGTTCACTGGTGCTCATAATCCGCAGGAATTTCATTCTCGACGCGGCATGGTGACCTTGTGACGGCCACTTAAGGTTATGTCTCGGAATTACTGTATGAAATACGTTTATGAATGTAGCTCACCAAGAATGTTGCAGCAAACTTGCAAAGTGCTTATATAGCGACATTATTAACACTAGCGCCATTAAAGCGGCAGGTCTTGGATCCTTGGCCGGTAGTATGGCCTTTCACGTCAGAATCCGAGCTTACGATTTTCCTCGAAAGTGCAGTTCTCACTGCCAGCAACGTAAACGAAGGGCTGAAGCAGGAAGAAAAGGTTTACGACACTCTAACCCCGCCCCAGCTCTTTGCACTATTGGGTTCTGGAAGTTCCCAGACTGGAATTTCCGCGAGAGCGTATTAAGCATTGCGAGAAACGATTATTTTCTAGACGCAAAGTAAACCTTCGAAAGAAGCATGCTACAAAATTAAACGCCGTAATTTCATCTGGGAAAATATTACTATTTCTGTCAATTATGATGAGTGGGGCAGACTCGTCGGAATATGCCTAAAACTCCTATTTATTAAGTTAAACATATAAACATAACATTTTAACAATTAAATTCTAATATAACTAGTAAATCATTCATTACAATTGTTCAATTTGTGTTTAGTTTTAACACGTTTTTCAACTAGAGAAAAACGATTATACAGGGGAATTTTTGAAACTTAAAACTTTCATATATCTTGAAAAATAGGCACTCTGTGAAAAATTGTTATGAATCAAAATTTAATCACTCTGAGGAGTGCATACACTGATTTTGAACTCGGTTCCCCCCACACCGCCCCCTGGGGTGGGGGTGTAGGCTAGTTCGAAATCTTCAATTCGAACCCCTCTTTTTATTGCATATTCGGATTCTTTGGATGAAAATGCGTATGATTTGTCTCATTGTTCTCGTTTCGATTTTTTTTTTTTACATCTTTTTCGAACTTGTCCCCAGCCCCACCCCCAGAAGACGGTGTGGGGGAACCGATTTTAACATCAGTGTATGTATTCCTCAGCGTAATTAAATTTTGATTTTTTATATTTATTCATAGAGTGCCTTTTTTCAAGATATTTGAAAGTTTCAAGTTAAAAAAAATCACCCTATATAATAGTTTTGTATTCGCAGATTAGGTATCTCCAGCTTTAACAGCTTCACACTCAATATTGAAATAAAGAAAATACTCAAATCTTGGGGGATTAGTAAGATCCGAAATATTTCTGTAATATAAACTCAACTTTCTAAATTTTCGTCCAAAATTAGTATAATAAAATTGATTTGAAAATGTGTCTCTGAAAAAGACTCTGAATAAGAAAGTTTCCGGGTTTTTGTGGTGGTTGAAGTTATTCTGAAAATCCTATCCATTTAAACTTCAAAAGAATTTAAAAACATACTAACTTCATTTTATTTTCAAAAAATCACAAAGCGTCATCAAATTAGATAAACTATTCGTAACACTTGACTCAATTTGATTTCAATTTTCATGTTAATTAGCCTAAAAAAAGGTTAACAACTGTGTTTTTAAATATCCTAAACATTTAGTTCCTTTCATTAATGATTTTTTTCTCGTATGCGGGTTCAATTAGGGCTTAAAATATTATGTTTTAATTGACAATGTTGTTTATAATTTCAGTCAAACTCCGAGACTGTGCTGCTTTTAAGGCTGGAGGAGGTAAGGAATTACCCAGATAGAGAGCCGTTTCATAGAAAACGATTTGTTTGTTATATTTCTCTTGAATTACCGCAATTCTTTCTCATACAAATATTTTTATTCGCTCACATAAAAGTATCTTTAAAATGAATAAAATCCATTTAAATTAAAGAGTTTCTTTGGTTTATTATCAGTTAAATGAATATTGTTAACAGACGAAAAATACGTACGTTGACTCAAAGAAATAATTTCTTTAGTGATATTGCTTTAATATAAAGAAATATTTTTTTTCAACAAATGTGTAAATTATGAAAGCAACGAATTTATTTCTTGGAAGCTAAAAACTTACTTTCTTTGAATTTTTTTTCACACCCTAAACAATATTTCATCATTTCAATTGAATTAATTCTTTGAATTGATAAATATAATTAAATCAATTGTTTTATTCATGTGTAGTTCAAGTAATTTAGGTTTCTCTGAGTGTAAGAAATAGACCATATTGTCGCGCAATAGAAGTCCATTTCAGAATATATTAAAGAAATCACCACTCAATTTTATGCAACTGAATCATTATCATCTTTTGATCATATTTTCTCTCCAGGAAAATATAACGATCAAAAATTCGTTTTCGACCGCACTACATACTATCTACTCTTCTACTTTATTTTTTGTATATAAAATAATTTCTTAGAGTATGTCGTTTTTTCGCCCACTAGCTATTTTTTTATACATATAAACGTTACTTTAACTTCCAGTCATTTGCAATTTCTCCTAGATTGTGTAATAAGGCCTAAACGGGTAATTCACAACAACTTCTTCCAGTCCGATAATTCTTCGGGGAAATCACTAACCGTAGTATATTTGATCATCGCATCTTATAAGACTTAGCTATGATTAAGGCCCGCTCGTCCCCACTGTGTTTTATTGTACCATTGTCATAATAAAACGGTGTAATAATCCAGGTTGGCTACCTGGTACTGCTATGTTTTCTCTGTTATCAGCATCAGCACCATGTCTGCTTGAAATATTTTTAGAATTTTTGTTTATTTCATAAATATAAAAAATAAATATTAAAATAAAATATTATTGATTTATAATTATAGTCTTTGAATTATTTAATATTTCATCAACTTTATTGCATGCTTATTCTGAACAATATATTGCATCTTAGGATCGCACCAATATTTTCTCATATTGAAAACCCATTTCTTTGGTATCGGTAAATATTTGATAGTTAGGGTTTGCTCATTTGAAACAAGGAATCACATTTTTAAATTTAAAAAAAGTTTTACTTCAGTCGAGGGACTTCAATTTGTTTTAGATAAATAGTTTTATGATTCTAAATCATATTTTACTATGTATAAAATGTACCTAGTTTTTAAACACAAATCTCTTATTTCTTTCAAGCAATAACCATGGTCTTTCGCTTATTAGTTAATATTTTACTGAATCAAATCAATCTTTGCGTCCAAAATCAATTTCATAATTTTGGTTTAGATGAAACAATTTATTTGAATTTGAGAAATACAAAGGACGTATGTACTCGAATTTTATAGAATATTTTATTATCATTATTTATTTATTATTACAGTATTTTTTCATCTCTTCGCTGGTGATTGATATGCATTTCTTCTCAGATATTGTGAGTTTTTCGCAGAACTCTTGAAAGCGGATATTATCATTATTTTATATCTTTCTCCAAAAAAGTATGAACCTCGTTGGGCTTGGGTGGATTTTTCACAGAAACAGAATGATAGCTGACGAGGCGCAGTGTGTCAGAGAAAAACTCTCGATTCGCTGATTAATTTCTCCCTCTTATGTAATCTCCTCCTCGTGGCATGTAACTCCCATATTTTATCAGCAATATGCTGCTTGATTGTCAGCAGCTATGACTTGTTCCGTAAAATCAGTGACTGAGTCTCTATGAAGCAGATACAAGCGTCTTTTTCGACAGATTTGTTTTACCAATCTATTGGCGTTAAACTAGGTTTCTGAGACTAACATTCTTACTTCTCTGGTTTTACTATACCATACTTGTTTGGGAAGTTCTATGGAAGAAAAATGAGCTTACGGCCCTCGATATCGCCACGCGTAAGGTAATGTATGTTACGGAAGAGATTATATACTAATTGCTCCGTTTCGCGATTATACAATCCACCCTTAAGGTGGCACGGACTGAGAAATGTCGAATTGACAACTTTTTTCCGAAGATCATCATAACCTAATTTATGTTCAGAGTATTACGTTTTCGCGTTCCAGGTTTTTTACTTCCGTAGGAACAGAGTATCTCTACAGACAGATTGCGACTCTAAGAAGGCCACGATCTTGCCCTGCCGAGCGCTCTGAGGGAGATAAAGTCAATCGTCCATAATGAGAAGTGCCAAATTGTCTGGAATTTCATTTTTCGGATAGCAGTCTCCATTGTATAATCGAGGCTTTACATCGTTATCCACGACTTCTAGAAACGAATTGTATTCGTGATCGAATTTTTAAAAGTATTAGGAACTTCACAGGGAGCTGTAGCGACTGCACTCAAAATATTCGGTTAAAATAATTGTCCTTATGATCAATGCTCTCGAATTTGCAAAACTATCACTGGTCTGTAACATGCCAGAAACATCCCAGAAACTTGAGAGATCGATGCAGAAGACGCTTATCCTTGGATCTCTCTGTTTTCTCAAGAGACACGAGGGTTTCAACAGCCTGTCATTGCGATTTTGTGGTTTCCTGTGGCCATCCATCTTACAGTTGTTAGACGGGGCCATATGTGTGATTTACCGTGGTGCTACTGGGAGCCAGTATTATATACAGAGATGTCTTTTTTATATTTATAATTTAAAAAAAAAAAATTTTATTGATTTTTTCATTTAGAGTTTTGCATATAAAATAAACAAAACCCGGTCACCCCACAGCCGGTAATCAAATATTATGGAACTCTTGGAAATATTTGCTACTGTATAGAGCATGTTAACATGATATTACGTTCTGCAAAATGTTCTGCTTGATTATTATATTGCAAAAAATCGAATTTTCAGAAAATTGATTGTTCATAATGAGGGACCCGAATTACCCCGGATAAAAAATTAGGATGCAAATCCCATATTTTATTATAAAAAAATTTCCGTTATTTCGCATCTGCCAATTTGAATTAGCATTTTCATTACCCAGTTCCGAATAAGCGACCCCAAAAACATTTAATTTCTACCTTTTCGTTACATTTTAATTCTGCTACACTGTTTTATGTTTTCAGGAACATATGTGGGCGTTTGCATCGAAACGGCCCTTATGGCCTGTATGGAGATAGGTATAAGGTTGGGGCATAATTCTTGGCAGTTTAAACCCAAGATGAACTCTCTGGTTAGTAAACTAGTCACCGGAGCATTTTTCAAGTTTAATCTATTGAAAACTGATTTTTAAGAAAAGGGTATCTGAATTTGGTGAGTGCCATAAGCACAGGGGTCATACTTTTCCTTTGAAGAAGAAATATACTCTTTTGAAAGGCTCTTTTAACTTTTCTCTTATCTTAATTCGTTGCATTTGCACTTTTCAAAAGTTGTTAAAATACACAAAATATATGTAGCGCTTATATCAGTATTGGGTAAGTTCTTTTTGTGAGTAACTATTTACAGTTACCTTACTTAGATGAAGGATATTCAAGTAACACTCGACTCTCGATTTAGCCGCTCACGATTTAGCAATTCCTAGAACTGCTGGCCTAAACAGTTTTTTCGCTCAAGGGCAAAAGACGGTTGGCCTCTGAAGGGCCGTCGTCGGCGAGTATTCAGTCGAGTGTATTGCGCTATATTATGCATTCCCATTGGAAACAGTTTAGGCGGCCCTGAATATTCACGTTTCGATTCCCCCGATTTAGCAACAAAGCTACTTGCAGGCAAACATCAAAACTCTTGCTAAACCGAGAGGAGGGTGTACATAAAAAGATTTTTGTCTCATTTATGTTTTTTTTTAATTTATAAAATCTCATTTCATTTTCACTGATCTAATAAAACTTTAAATTATACTTTTTAAATAATAATTCGTCTAGCATACATGATTACGTCTTTGATAATATCACGGCTCTTAAAAAATGTTTAATTTCTACGAAAAAATTAACCTTACCAGTATCTGGGTGGCTCCGGACTTTGTGATTCAAGAAAAGTGTAGCCCGGCCGGCTTCCACCCGGTTTCTGTCAATGAAACCCAGCCAGGGGTAACCCGGCCAGGATCCAGCCTGAAACCTTGTTGTATCAGGGCCAACCGGGGAAATTTCTACACGGGATGCATTGCGAAACATTTGTTCATGAAAACATGCGTATTCCGGTTGGCCCAAAAATCTTTCTCGATACGAGATATAAAGAAAAAATAAAGTAACTTTAAAGTAACTAAAATTAAAGCTAGCAGTTACGGTGGAAATAGTACTTAGCTACATGTAAAAAGTTACTACCCAACACTGGCAGAGCTTATAAAGTATCTTAAAGATATTTGTGATATTTTATTAAATTAAAAAGAAAACTTAATTTGGGGTAGATATTATGATGTGAAGCACACTGAAAAATGATATTCATGTTTAATCAACTCAGGTTGTCTAGATCAAAATTTTCTTATACTTAACCTTGGCGATCAAAGATGAAGTTATCTTACATACTATGAATTTCAAGGTAGTTGCCCCATATTCATCTTCATTCAGTAGCATCTATAGTACGTTTAATCCAAATAAAGTTTTAGTCTTTTAAATCATTGGAAGTAAACTAGCAAGCGTTTAAAGATGATTGAAAGTTAACATTTAAGCCATAATAAAGAGGAGGAACCAACCTAAGCTTAGGTGCACATTTGCTATTCAAAGAAATAATAAATCTAAAAAATCAATCATGTGCGTTGGTCATTTAAAAACGACCGTGATTGCAATTGCACTCCATGAAATATAAGTATAAAAGTTTTGAAGTTTTGATCATCATTTAGCCTTCAGCAACTGTTCTTTCCGAATAAACACGTATTTACTAATTTATAGAAAGTATTGTTCCCTTTTTCATAACGATTGAGCGTTATGAAAATTAAAAAAAAACTCTACCGATGACTCTTTGTACAAATAAATTTAGTGTGCCGAAGGAAAAACAGAAAAGAGAAAATTAAAAAAAAACTTACAGCTAATAGTAATAAACCATTGGCAGCTAATTTCTCGTACAAGCTCGTCATTATTTTCATTTGTATGTTTTCGTACACGATAGTCAAATGTTTTAGAATAAAAATTACATCTTAAGTCACGTGTTTTGTTTTAAAATGATTTATAATTCCAGGTAAATTATTAAGTATTATGTAGGGTGTATATCAAAATAGAAATTAGATCGTAAAGTTTGTCCCAAAGTTTCTGAGTCGCTTGGTGAAACGATAACATTATTGACTTCGACACCGCACAATGGGTCCGTGGCACAAATTCTAATTTTCAAACTTTCGAATTCATACAAAAGAGCCATGCCATTGTAATCAGTGATAATTGATGTATGTTTTCCTAAAATTATTTGTTAATCAATAAATCCTGGCCGCTGAAAAACCCAAAGAGTTTAAAAATCTTTAAACATTCTTCATATGCTTTTATTTCCAATGCTTAATATAGTTATGGAACCGTTTCTTATTTTTAAATAATCGATTTTTCCTTCTTACCTTTAGATATACATAATTGAAAAAACATGATTGAAGTTCTGCAACATTGATCTAAAGAACGAATTAGTAAATTGGTAAAATACTTTCTTTCATTAGAGATTAACGCGAAGTTCCACTACTTGTCGACAATTTTAAAATATCAGTGTTTTCATTATGATGTATACTTCGCGGTAGGGGCGCCCACTTTTGCCTGTTTTCATAAAAAAAAAAAGAAAAATCAGTAAAATATCTCTAAAATCTAAACATGATGCTATGGGAGCACACACAGAAAACACACTCCGAACACCTGAATGTTTATAATTACAAATTGAAATTTTATATTAATTTATAATTATATCCAATAATTTTTTGAAATACTCTTCCACCGTCTTGAATATTTATATGTTTTCTGAATTTTGCCACAGAACCGTGTCTCATGGCCCACTGTGCACCGGCAACAACTTTTTAAAACTATTTTTTCTTTGAAGGCAGTTAGCTTATTCTTTGAAAATGAATCTAATTTTACGAATACGTTCGTGCAAATAAAATGTCGCGGGTGTAACGGACAAAGCTTCCCATAAAATTAGTTTAATTAAATTATATGCTTTATAGTATATTTGCGGATACTGGGGGACCCGAGTACCCGAGATCACGGATATTACTCGGGTACCCGAGTGCTCGGGTAATAACCGAAAACTTGGGTACCATGGTACCCGGATAATCGGGTAATACCCGGGTATCCAGGTACTCGACGCTTTTTTTTGGAATTTAAAGATTTCTCATTCGGCATCTAATTTCAAATGTAAAAAAAAATAAACGCGCAATACACTCGAGTCGCGGTGCTACGAACATTTTGCGCAGGCCCGCCCTCAATAGTGAGAATACGTTTGGGGACCCCACTTCTCCGACTATTTACTTTGTGGAAACTGTGTGTATATATGTGTGCGCACATGTCAACTGTTTACATCCTGACAGTTTTTAGTGACGATTTGAATTGTAAAAATTATTTGTTTATTTTAACGTGTCAACACTCTGATCGTGTATAAATCGCGGAAACAATCGTGGTAATTATTTAGAAAAATAGCGCGAAAAAACGTTGAAATACATCACCAATATAAAATATTCCATCGTAAGTATCGAATCTAACCTATAAACGCCATAAATCCTTTTGAATCATTCTACATTTCATATATGCACGACAGTGAATTCTTACATACACAGCACAGTGAATTGTACATTTGATGAAACCATCAAATGTAGAAATGAGTAGCGGGGGAGAAGGGGTTATAGCGCCTTTCTCACTATTGGGGAGAAAACGTACTCAATAGCGGGAGTTCCTAGTACTGAATTTCGCAGTACTGCGACTCGAGTATATTTTCATAACCCTTATTTCAGAATCAAACGAAATAACCAAATTGTCAGAATGTCCGAAGCAAGTAGTAGTAAACTTTAATTCTGAGAATAGTTTTAAATATTTGAATGATGAGCTACAAAACATGAAGTAATAATTTTGAAGAACAATAAAAATAAATGAAGATAAAATAAGAATTTTTTATTTAACACTTTTATATCATGAGCTATCCAAAAATAAAAATATAATAGACTAGTCTTTCAACTATTTAACTTGTTTCGAATATACAGTAAATAATATCAGATTTGTACATTTTTGAGAATAGATTAATAGTCCGTGATCTCGAGTAAGCAGCTGTGCACGAGTAAGAATATGATTTTGTGGACATCCAAAAAAAGCAATATTTATGCTTTGCTTCGTCTTTTCTTGTCATAAACGCTATATGTTGAGGATTGTTAATTTGATCAATTTGATCACTGAAGGGGTCACTCAAATTCGCCCTTCGTCATTTTGGAGTTCACTTGAGTGTTATAATTAGAAACGCGCAAATGGATTGTTGCTGTTTCCCGAGACTCGTTAAGTGTTTCAGGCGTGATGCTGACAAGAGTGACCGTAGTGACAGAGTGTCGCTAATGTGCGCGGTTCTCCTCGATGCTTCCGTACACACACGCCATGTCAACTAACATGTTCAGTCTGGCAACATACCGCGTCACTGAGCAATGGCCGATCAGTAACTGCTAATCATATAATTAGCACAGAATGTCACATCAACGTGCTCAATCGTTAATTAAATGAGAACATTGAAAAAAAAATTAAAAAATTAAATTTTCCTATCCTAAATAAAATAAAGACATAATGATATGTCTTCTGAAAGGGCGATACGAATTTTTTGGATGTGCAAAAAAGTTTTAATATATACGTTTAAAGTAGTTTTACAACTCGGTTTGTTTCGTATTAAAATAGTGTCTTATAAACGGAGCTACTGAATGTTATAACTTTGCAGGCATTACACCACAATTTTAATGAGCATGCACGTAGAAGTTACAAATAATAATGCATAAGGGAGAATTTACGTCGTTTTCTGTGTGGCAGATTGGAAGAAAAGTACCCAATACGGTCAGAATCACATACATAAACTAAACTTGGATTTTCCGCAGCTAGGTAATTCGATGGAAACGCGTGCGAGCGATAATTATCCGCTTCAAATGACGTAACGTTCCCTGTGAATACGATTAACTATTGGTATTTCGACGACGGACTTAATCTCCACTATCATTCGGATTACACGGCCCTAGGAATTGTCCGAGCTCCGAAACGCAGTCCTATCAGCGAGAACAATCAAGTTTTCAGATGTTGCTGCATGAATGCATATGCGCATTCCCGCGACGGGGGAAATATTATGTATCAAGATGGGTGTGAGGAAGGTCAGTAATTATAATTAACGAATGATTTCTTCTAAAATCTTTAAGTAAAACTCTTTAGCAAAATGTTAAACTGTACTGAGTTTTATTATTCAATCTATCAGAGTTTGAAAATAGGGAGTTCTAAAAGTCATATGTAACCAGATTTTTCTAAGTGTACACAGGGTCATCATCCACCAATAAAAAGCTCACGAAAGTTTTTCTTTGATGAACCAATACCTTCATACGGTTGGAAGTTATACTATCGGCCAGTGACCAAGAATTTTGCAAAAAATTCAAACAGTCCACATGATGATAGATTTATCTCTCTACAGAACGTGTGGCCGAAATTTTAATTTAAGGCCTCTGATTCATAATGAGCGATCCCAGAAATCATCTAATAACCACAAATAATCAAATAACCATTTTCAGCCGAATACGTAAAAATGTATACGACGTCAGTCCGACTTTATGAAGATATTGCTTAATCAAAAATTCAGAATTTGTTCACTGCATAAAAAATGGAGCCTTTGTAATTTTCACAAGGAGCCATTAAGAGTCAATTCAATGATTTAAGGAGATTGAACTAATAAGCATTTTACACAATTAACGTTTATAGTAAATAATCGTTATCTGAAGATGGTGACAGCGAATTCTAGTTAACCCTCGGTCTTGATGAACTGCAAGTATGCGGTCCTTTAATCGGATATTCAAATTCTTGACTTGCAAGCGAATCTAACGCGAGGGAACTTAAGCTTGTTGAATCTCAGTTGAACTTGACTTGCGGTCTTCCTTATTGAACATCCAGCCATATGCTCGTTCAAGGAGAAAATTGGAATTATGCTAAAATATATACTAGGCCAGCAAAAACTGATTAGTAATTGATGATCATATGTCCCAAGTGATCGATGAGGCATTTCTTATGAAAAACTATGGTTAAATAACCTCATGCTTTTTTCATTATTAATCTTGATGAAATAGTTTCGATACCAACAATTTTTTATGTGTAAATATGTGAGTTTACGTTATGAAATTTAAATAAAATATGTCAAGAAAGACAATTGTAACATATGTGGGTTTGGTTTTTACCTGAAAAATCAGCAATGTATCTTTTCCTCAGAGACTGTCTTAAAGATTGGTTTCGAAACTTCTTGGTGAAATTTTTCTCAGAATGGTTTTGTGAAATAACTGTTCTTCTTAGTAGTTTATTTTTTGAAAAAAAATCGAATAACAATAATTGCACATTCTGATAGTTAAAACAAACTTTTCGTTGTCTGGAAAATAAGGATATTGCAAAATCCACATATAATAACGTCCAACAAGGCTAAAGTGGACAATGATAGTAAACATAATTAAACTTTTATCCAAAAGGTACATTTTTCTAAATATCTTATTAAATATAGTATTTTGATTTCTTTATCAAAACTATCTACACTACTTTATCTACACTGCAGAAGTCGCTAATATTTCAGTGAATAAAATTTCTAGAATATTCCTTTTGATAAAAAATAAGCAATAGGCATGATATGCCATTCTGAATATATAAACGTTAGTGCTGCGTGAACATCAGTGAATGCGAATAAAGAACAGGAAGTTTGAGGACAAATAGAGAAGACGCGACCTAACAGTTATTTTAGTCTGTCAGAATATTGTCGATGTATACATGCGTTTCTATAGTTAAGCCACAAAAGTCACAAATGTAAATCCGCCCACATAACAGTACCACAACCCTGCTACCTGCCCTGTCGTAGCTAGCTAAATCTAACCCAGTGATTGCTAGTATCTTTCATAAATAAATGCATGAGCGTCCACACCACAAATGTGTGAGCATACATAGTTAGACAAATCGGCAACAAAATATATGCAACAGTCCGCTCAGTATTATATATTTTAGATTCGATAGCGATAATGGATAAAATTGATTATTTAAAAAGCAGATAGTTTTTCAAGCAGATGTATCGACGCTGGGGGTTGCGTTGAGCTGCTGACGGTGGATGAAAGTATTGATCAAATTTGAAATTTTCTATGGTGAAATCTTCTAGGATAACTATGGTAAAATGAGAAGTGCCTATGTGTCTATTCCACGCAAATTTTTCATCGGCCCGCCCCTCAAAATTAGTAGGAATCGTTTCAACAAGCAAACTTAAAATTACAGTCTAATATTTGAGCGCTAAATCGTCACTACGAGCCCTGCCTAGCTCTTAGAGAGATCACTTTGATCGCTCTAGCAGACAGACGGTTGGCCTGAGTCATGCCCACCGAGGAAAGAATTATTTGAATAATAACTCACCTGAGTTTTATTTGTACTTTATCAGGACATTCTTATGTCGTTTGTGGAATAGAAGAATTTTTCCAAGGAAAACGCGACTGATTCCGAAGGGTATGTTAGTCAGTTAGCTTGGCAGTGGTACGCGAAAGGCTTTAGTCAGATACCTTTTCTGTTCATAATGAGAACCTTATAATATTTAATTTATTTATTTAATACATTTAAGAGCCCCTAACTAGCAGTCTAAATAATAATAAAATGAGAATAGATTTTCTCGTATCCAAATATTATTAGTTTTTAATTCCGTACGGACCCAACGAAAATTTGAAATAATGAAAATTAAGCGCTTAAGAATGTTCATACTTTAAAAGTTTCAGTTTCAAATTGTTCAAAATTAAATTATCAAAACTGTTTTCTTCATAAATCATCCACATATGATTACCCAGTTTTGTACGCTTCGAATTTATTATTTATTTTATGATGCTTAAATTAACAATTGTAAAGGTTTTCTAAGTTTAGACTGTCTTCATCGAAGGACGGTTCCGGTTACAGCCTGCTTAGTTCTAAATAGCACAGATTGTTTTTTGCGACTCGTACGCCAACTGGGATTTTTCAATACTGCGGCGTTTTTTATTGTGCCGCAGATAGGGTTGCAGGGGAGCTTGGTATTACATGTAGACAAGAGTTATTGACGGGCTTGTCCAACATGTTTCTCAAGTCTGATGGTTTGAGATCGGAGACTAAAGGATTTTTTTCGCCTGTCAAAATGGCGTTATAGACAACTTAGTTTATCGTAAGCGCATAATAAAATTACCTAGAGGCGATAAAGACTGCCGAGCGTCCAAGCAAGTGCCAAAAATACTTGCACATGTTCTCAGTGGATGCTCAAAGTATGACCGCTACATACAAAGACACAATGCGGCTCTAAAAGTGTTATATTACCATCTTCGGCACTTTTATCGTGTTCATCAAATGCTCTTTTTGCCATAGGTCCAAGGGCAACTGGTCTCCGTTGTAAAGAATGACCAGTTTAAGATCTACTGGAATTTCCGATTCTCTACCACTGAATGTATCAGTGCTACAATGCCTGATTGTTTCCTCTAAGATCTGAAGAAAAAGATTATTTACATTATTGAATTCTCGGTACCAGATGATACTGGTATCGCGGCAAAGGATGAGGGAAAACAGGCTTAATATCAAGCACTTCTTCTTGAGCTTAGCAGGCTGTAGTTAGTCTACGAAGTCCATTTTGTTCTTCTCAGAATTCAGTCCATCGTGAACCGGATGAAAAAGGCCGTTCTTCTGAGATCACTTCATCTGGTCTGTTAATACTGTTTCTTATAACATTCTGCAATTAATTCGTAGCTCTAAACAAATTATTTAGAGGTGCAAGTTTCTCAAAAAAATGTCTCGCATGCCGCCTAAGATTATCCCTAGCTAGGGACCGCACTTCAAGAAACAATGTTGCATGATGTCATCTCGCGTAAATATCCCACTCTTGCTTACCTTCTGGTATAAAAGGACCAGGAGTGGATGATGCACACGTTTCGGTTGCGTCGGGATTGGGTGCTTAAGGAGTCATGATCATAGCTTCTGCAGCGCACAACTTCTCATATATATATATAATATCAATATTATCACTAGTTCCAAGAGAGACTTTCGGAACTTTCTGCAAATGCAAGAGGCGAGCCCTTGCGTTTAGAAATCAAACTAGTACCAGCCTGGGTACAAAATCTTCGGGGTTAAAACAAAACAACCCTATAACGATAGCATCTGCCCCACAATGATATCGTTTAAAATAAACTTTTTTAAGCCTTAGGAGGGCTCTAAACACCGTTGTTGAATTTCAAACAATTTGGAAATCGCTTGTCATAATGGCAGAACCAACTTTTTGACAGCAATCGGCGGTGATTTGTACATTGTCGAAAGACCCAAATTTTCAACCTCTATATCAACGATTCAATTTTTCATATACTGTGTTTGATTTTGGGGATTATCATGTCATTAAGAGCATTTTTGTAAAGCAAACAATCAATTTTAAACAATATTTTTACACTTTAAAATATATTGTATAAGGTTTTTATTGTAAAACATAGAATCAAGGTCGACGATGATAATCAATACAATTTTAGAAATAATTATTCTTGCTTCTCCTCTCTCTCTCTCTCTCTAATTACTTTACTTTATATTATAGACAGATGGAACATCAATCTATGACCCAATGTTGGGTTTAAATTTTTCATATTTTCGCGCTTGAAGTTGATACGGGTTTAAGTATTATTTCCTCTACTCATTGTTGTATAACGACATTTTCCAAGGAAGTAAATCTACTATTCGTAAAGAAAATGGAAACATTTTATGTTGAATTTGCAGTAAAGAAAAAAATTTGATGATTTTCTTATTTTTGTCGGTCAATTGCCGCGAAAATTGCGACAATGAGATTGGAGATGGCGTCGGTCCATCTTCCACCAAAAGACAATATTGCCCGAAGCCACTTTAAAAGTTTGGTAATAGGAGCTATCACGCTTTTCCGACCGCCGTTTCGCACGGGCAAAGCTTCTCCCTTTCCTTTCTTCATTTTCCCAACTGAGCCACTTCGTCGTATACGATGCGCTTCTCGGCACGTCCTTTTCCCTCATAACCAACTATGCGGAAGTGACTATGGCTGCCAAATCACCGGTCTAACCACCCTCTGCATATATATCATGGAAACGGCCTCAGTCGCTTTACTGGTTCCAAAATACCTTCGGCGAAAATCCTCTTGGGCAAGATTGATTTTAAGCGAATGAGCAAAATTTACTGACGGCTCGTCCTAATGAGAAAAAAATTCTCGCACTATAAAAAAGGGTTAAACAACCACTGCAGGGTCTTACTGGGAGCAACTGGCAGCTAAAAATTATAATAATTATAAAGTTATTGAGCTATTTAGTAAGAACTTTAAAATCGAAAACTTTACTCACAGTCAATTTTTACAAATATAATTGTTTTTACAATGCATTCTGCTCTCTAAAATAGGAACGAATATTGCAACTGATAATTTAAACTGTGTAATTGCTCAAAGTGAATTCAATTACTAGATATTGGTCTTGTAAAATTTTTCCCATACAGCATTTTATATTTTCTGTATTTTTTTCAACACGTGACCTCTGTTTTTACGAAAAACTGTAGCAGATTGCTTGTTACCGATTGTGAAGGCGCACAGGCTTGATTGAATATTCTTCCGAGGGAAATAGAAGTCTGCTTTGTATTACTGTAAAATAATATGTTTTAAAATATTTAAGAAGGGACGATTCTCAGAATTCATTTATTGACATAGACATTCTGGATACCTAGAATATAGTGAATATATTTATGGTAGATAAGCAACTATTCTATTAGGGTTTAATGCTCATGCATTTTGCTTGTACCTTTATCAATCTTCTTTGCTTACATGCTGGATATCATTTCAAAGCATTCGCATTTGTTGACCTGAAACTCACAGGAGGTGCACCGCCATGGAACGAGAAGCTGTAAAGGCGGTTCGCAAAGTGACACTGAGTTATCGCTGGAGGCAAAACGTACATACCGTGACAGCTCTGTGTTTTCTCCTTTCTCGGAATCCTTGTGTGTACCAGATCGCATGAACATAGAGAATCTAATATGGTCTTCCAAAACTATATGAGCTGTGTTTACCTTCTCAAATTTGTTCAGCATTCAATCTCCTATTCCCAAGAACAAAAGGGAGTCAAATTAGGTCGGGTCATATAAATGCTTAGAATTTAGCTAAAGCCTAATAACTTAAGAATAACATACGTTGTCCTAAATGAGAGACACTAGAATGAGAAATGCTGCAAAAATGTATGACTAAACAAGAGCCACACTTCATATTTAACCTTACAAAAACTATAGTATTCCGTAATATACTTGATTTGCATTGCGATTTTGTGACAGACTGTCAGTAAGCCCTAAGCATCCTAGGTGGAAAAATCGGTGGTGCACTGACTGAATGTAGTGTATACGATGAAAATGGTTTGTGCATGTTGCGAAAGTGTTATAAAATGACGAGATACTAGTGGTTTAACTACCGCGAAATCATTTTTTCTACTTTTGTATGGGAAAAAACTTCTAAGTGCCACCTTCGTATAAAATTTTTAATATTCTGAACAAATTTAATTTTGTATTATTGTCAACAGTTGATAAAATGGTCTGAAATACCAAAAATTCTAGATGAGAGTATATAACAATTTTTTTTTAAATTCTCAAATCATAAAAAAATGCCTTATGTCCATTCGTCAAAAGTGGCAAATGTTCAGAAAAGGTTACATTTTATGTATGTTTGGAAAGTTTGTAATATATTATAATACAAAAAAAAATAAAACGTCAATATATGATATAATATTTCGAAACTTTCAAAGTGAAATAAAAGTCGATTGGGGTAATAATCTAGAAATCGATTTTTATCGACTCTTTTTATCGAATATCAACTTTGTTGAGCTTTATGGGCGAGTTTTTTTCACTTAGTTCCAGTTTCGTACATTACAGTAATAGTTAGGATTCCCCAGTATTAATGCGTTAAATTTAAGTACAAGTGTAGGTTCGAATCTGCCTAACTTTGAAAATTTTATTTGGAATATAATCACTGAATAATAAATATTTATGGGAATTTTAGACGGCTTAATTCTAATCTTTAGGCAAAATACTCGCAACCTATTATTATTTTTTAATGCATCACTAGAGCACAGCAATACCAGTGACCAAGTAAATTATAAAATTAAATTGATATTAGTGATTTTGAAATTATATAGGTATTTAAAGGTGATGCAATCGCCTATGCCGCTCGTGTATTTTCACCTGGGATGGACTGAAACTAGCTGCTTATTTTTAAGCTACTTTTGATTTTTGGCAGGTCACTTTGAAGAGCAGTCCACTTGAATTTATTCGAATATATGCAAAAAATGTCTCAAAACTGTTTATTTTTGCATATTAATTAAAGTTAAAAACCTAATTAGGAATACTTTTAAAGTCGACTACTTTCCGTTTTGTATTTACAATTATTAAAAGAAACTTCTAGTTATTCAATGGGTTTTTTGGAAAGTAGATGAGAAACAGTTGCTTACATTGAAAACTGCTTTTTTTTACGGAATGGACCCGAAAAAAACTTAACAGAACACATGTAAATAAGATTAACAACCTTCAATTATGCTGGGTTATGCTTTGCAAGAGGGGTTGTGTAAGAACCATTGTGTACCTTACGAAATTTTCAAGTGTTAATAAATCACGATTCAATAATTTTTTCTGCTAGTGCTATTAATTTTCGCTATTGTACCTTATTAAAACGATAAATCAGAATCACTTACCTACTCTTCAATGAGAATCGAGATCAAAAAAAGTCGAAATTTTTTCTTAGAAACAATAAAAAAGGGTGAATAATTAAGATTATTAATTTTTTTTGGCTGAAAATATAATTAAGTGAAAAAGTAATATTTCCCGTGGTTACAATGATTGTTCACAATCATTTTATATGAATTATATAAAACCTTGAAAATGAGAGTGGGACGATGGTCGTGGGGGCTAAAGCGCAGGCTTTGGACCCACTCTGTCGGCTTGCGGGTTCGATTCCCGCCTCGCACTCTGGAAAGAGCCTCAGTGGCCCATGCGGTGAACACTAGCCTAGCAAGAGAGTTGTTCATCTCCGGAAAGTCGTGGGATCGGTACCTTCTAGAGAAAAAGGTTTTCTAAGTACTTAAGGCTGTTGCTCTTGGTGGTTCGGAAACCACCTGAAACTGTAGGTACCCCTCTTACTACCAAGAAAGTGTGTGGGAGGTGTGTAAAGGATAGGGAAGAAGGTGCAAGAAACATGTAAACCCTTAGAGGACACATTAGAAGCTTCCATCCACTAAAAGCTTTAAAATGTTTAGTGACCTACTCTTAGACAATTTCACCTAAGTATTGGAAAAAGCCTTTACGCATTTAGAAATGATCACTATCAATTTTTCAGAAAAATGATGTTTTGTGATTTCAAAATTACTTTGCCAGTAAAATCGTACGTGCAAAGTCGGGTTATTAGCTATTAAAAATAATTTGCATTGTTATTAACATTTTCTATATGACTGCAAATTCTTAGTAATTATCATTACCTTAGAGCTAAATTCTTTTTCGCATAAAACTGAGTGCAGCTGTCTTCTCTCTGCAATTTTAAGATGACACTTCACTAAATCGACAAAAAAATATCTTTCCGCGGATCTCGCTTAAGCTTAGTCATTTGATTTGGTTCATTTGAAGCACCATCACAATAAAATAATTTTCATTTAAAGTACCAAATTTTATAGGCAAATTTCTCAATCGGTCGCTTTCCGGCAGATAAAAAAAATCATTTTTTTCTGAATCATTTTTGGTATCACCTAAATTGTGATATTGAACATACAAAACCTATCGGAGACTATTGTATATGTTATGGATATTAGCATACCGTATCCGGAGGCCTTATTCCTGGCTGTAGTCATTCAATCCTTTGCAGGCCTTTTGATGTGGGTGCTATTGTCGAAAATTATTCAAGTTGTTGTAGTTTCTGTGTGTAATGTGGGCGGGGTGCCTTCCCCCGCCTTGAGCGCTTAAGTTAAAAAGAATATTTTGCCACATCTGTGTTTATTACTCAAAATCGACCAGTGACCACTGAGCGCTATTTCATTCGACATAGAGCCTCTATGCAAGGATATCGCCAACTCTTTTGCTGAGTCTTCGCAAAGTCAAACCACCAGTGCCCCGGTATTGGCTCAGGGACTCAACCTCCCCTAACGTAAAAGAAGTAAATACCAATACTTCTGTTTTATAAGGGTCAGTTCTTCTGCACGAAAATCTGGCGCTCCCTTGCCTGAGCCACCGAGGCTCCTATCTGGTTCATGTGACCCGTAGTAAGTCTCATTTACTGAAAAGGACTGGAAAACAGCTGGAATTGACAGAGGAAAGTATGTTAAGAGGGTCGAATGTAAAGCAGGGAGGATCCGAAGTAGGGATGAAAAGGTCGAGAAATATGTTCAGTATTTTTCGACTTAGAGGAATTTAAACACAAATGTGACATTCTGCAAATATGTGGCTCGCTGCCAAGTAAGTCAATGCAAATGCGACTTGCCGTCTTATGGCATACCGAAAAATTTACATGCCGCAATTTGATTCGCCACATATGTGACATGCCGCAATGTAACATGTCGTGTGTCACATAATCGCACCCTGACATTTGGCGTCCGTAGATTTAAAGAATCCGAAAGCAGGTTCCCCATGAGGTCTTTTTCTCAATATTGATTAGCTGCTTATTTCTCACTGTGATTTTCTAACTATAAGTTGAATGTGATATTTGAAAAAGGTAACTCTTCAGGAATATGTGAACGTGCGCATGAAAAGAACTCTAATGACCGTTTCTAGTTTAGGAGGTAGGGTACAGCCGGTAGAGTTGATTAATTTTTACATTTTGATTTTTTATTCTTATACCAATGTTTTATTATAACTTAACGAAATTTAGTTCGAAGTTATCACTATTTGCGGTCATGAAAATAATTTTCTTGTTTCCTAAAAATTACATCAGATACCCATCTCCGTACATACGTTCTCACTACGGTAACTGCACCTTTACTTCCAAACTTAGACGTTAAAATCCAACACTTAAATCTAAACGGACATGCGCACTGTGATCTGCTATCAACTTTTTCCTGCGAGAAGTGTGAGAGTAAATGCCAGTGCATTACAACCTCGACAACAAGTGAAGAACGACAGCAGTTTAGATTATGTGTATTGTTTGCAAAGTTAAGTAAACCGAACACTTGGAAGTCGTAAAATCATATATCTAACTGAACCATAAATCATAAACCAAAATCATAATCTAACTTACCCATAGTTTCCAAACCACAATTTGTGACTTATTCCTGTACAAAAGAACAGATATAAAGAAGCACGTATATTGAAAAAATCGATTGACAATATTTAGGGGAATATAACCTAAGTTCTCAATTTTCATTAAACACGGCGCTGACTCGCATGCTTCTCGTGAGAGAAAAGTAAGATCACAGATCACAGTGCGCATGCCCGCTTAGATTTGAGTGTTGGCTTGAAGCGCCTAGACTTGGAAATAAAGTTGCAGTTACCGCAGTCAAAATTCGTGGCGCTTTGTACTACATGATCGGTCTTCTTATTATTACTTCGTGCTCAATATACACAGAAGCACCCTGAGATTTTTAGCCCAACTTTAGATGCTTCTGTTTGGTTTTTACATATATAAAGTTCTACAGGAGATCGTCAGCTAATAAACTCCTTAGCTCACATTCCTTCCCAAAACCACAATCATCCTAATTCCCATAATATTTGTTCGCTAAATTTCCTAAAATCCCATACCGTCTACAGGCGGATTTACATTAGAAGATCTTGCATTCGCCTGAACATTTGTTCAGAGAATTTTATCAGTTTATAAAGAGCTTTAACTTCAGCTTATGTTTCAAATGTTGCCCTCATTTATTAAGGTTATTTTATCAAAATTGAAAGACTTGTTTTCTATTGATCATAAAATTATATCTAATGATATATCTGCGATTATCTATCGGACACAACCTTCTCAAGAAAAGCAAGAAGAGGCCACCATCATTGATGATACGCGATCAGAATGAAATTGACCCCGATAAGTCGTTCGAGCTTATTGCGGATTTATCTGCAGCACGTGCGACTTATCGATCCCATTGGGACGACGACATGCCAGGGGTGATTTTTCCTCCCACTTGATGCCAAACCTCCTTCGTGTCGTGCCTTCAACAACTTATTTTCCTTCATCGAGCATAAAAAAAATCAACACAGCGCGCGCAAAGTCGTTGAGAAGCCTTGCCCCTTGTGAAGTATTATTTGTTCTACAGCGATAAGGAGTACGTCGTGGTATGGTGAACAACATGCGCATGATATATTATTGTGTCATAAGCCCTCGACTGACAAGATTTAATATTGATGAAAGATATGAAACAGCCTCGAAATTAGGTACTTTAGGGTTACTGCGATTGTACAGCCCGAAATATTAGAAGCCATTTTTTATAAGATTTTGAAAAGAATTAACTGTTTGAAATAATAAATAGCAGTATAAAACCTAGCTTAGACAATTTAATGGTTTTAATTGGATAAAAATTTGGACCGTAATTTTTTTGTGTCTGCTCGGTAAACTCGAGGTAGATGGCGCCACCTAGTTTTGCTCCATCGGGTGTACGTCTTCTATTAATTGCATTGCTCATTCCGCATAGAAAATTATCGGTGAACTATTCTGGGCTAGGTTAGACCGCCCTGAAAACTAATATATGGCTGTCAACACGGTCTATTATGGCTCTTAGTAGAAGTGTAACGTTTTATATAGAAAAACGCTAGCCTGGACAAGCCAATCTAGTGCTACTGTAAACAAGCTAATCTAGCGTTAGTGTGAAGAAGTTTATCTAGCCCTAATGAGGCGGTCTTGTAAACGTCTATTTTATATATTTATTATAAACATTTTTGCAAATGTCAGCCCGAAGGGACTGACTGGTTGATAATCATAATGAACAAATTAAATTTGTAGAAATATGACGTAACATAATATGCGATAAACGATTTTTTAACGGCTCAGATTAAACTTTTAAGATAATTCGAGTTTGCGATTTAAAGTGAAACCATTTTAGACACATGAAATTTTATCTTATTAAGAAATTTCGGAATAAAATCGCTATTTGCCACAATTACTAGAGCTGCATTCATAAAAAGAGATTATGTCTCTAGTAATATTTATCCTGATTATTATAAATAAATGGTTACAACTGTATCATGCAAAATATTAGGATTCATTTTTGATAGGTGTCGTAATTATTAATAAAAATTGGCAATAGTAAATAATAATTGTAAGCTTTTCTGAAAACGAATTTTTAAATATGTTTTTCTTGCATCTAAAGAGATTTTGCAAATCAGAAAGTATTTTATTTGCCCTAAGAGGGATTGTTCAATTTGAGGCACCATACAGCATAAATATTTCTTACTTTTTTAATAATGTATAGAAACAAATATTACATTCAGCTCTTACCTCGTAAAAAAAATAATTTATCCTTTTTTGTCGACATGCTTTTAATTGTGATAATTAACCTACATTTACCAAATAAATCATCAAATTGTTTTTTAATATTTTATAAAACCGAAGCTCATTATATCTAAAAGTTACGTATACAAATGAGCGGTTTTTTTGTTAACTATCCAACCATTAATGTTTTTTTTAATTTTTTAATTCCGAGAATTGATAGATTGACTCATTTTCTCTCTCAGGTATCCTCATTAGGAATATTTTAGCATGTTTAGAGTGAAAAACTGCTGTAAAGTATGCGCAGAATTTGTCTTTTCAAGGCATGTATATCGTGTGGCAAGTGAAAAATTCCAAAACCGTGCTATTGCTCTTGCGCATTTCAAATCAGGATTATTTTCTAGGACTGTCGGAAGTATAACCTTACCTCATCATGAATAGACGCTTGACAGACTGATTATGAGTAATGAGTAGCAAGTTACTAGAAATGACTGATAACTGATAAGCTTATTCAATTCTCTATACATTTTCAGGACTTAAAAAAAATTGGATTTCGTCCAAAAAGCTTTGGATAATATAAAATGGAATTTTTCGGTCATTTAAAAATATACCGAAAATATCATAAATTTATCGTAATTTATGATATTCAAAACTTTCCGTATGGGTTGTTTCAAGAAATGATCAGGATTACATTTTTAACATTATCGTGTATTTCTATTCTTTTAATTGTTTCTTAAAGTGATACTATACAAACAAATCAACAGAAAAGATTCGTAATTCAAGAAAATTAATATTTATTCTAAGAAAAAATGATGGATAATTTAAATTTTGACCATTCAGCATTTTTTTAAAAAGTAAACATTAATTTTCTTGAATGGCCAATTTCTTTCTGTTGATTTGTTTGTGTACTATTACATTGAGAAACAAATTAAACAATATTAATACACGATAATGTTAAAAATGTCATCCTGATCATTTCTAGAAACAAGCCATCACAATTATTTAAAACATATGGACTATTTCCCTAAGAGGTACATTGCAGCAGTTGATTGTGATACAATTCTTTTAGTATACGCGAGAGAACGAGAAAATACTCTTATGACGATAATATTTCCTAAATAAACACTTAGTACGTCCTATACGTGTATCCGCCGTTGGTAAAAGCGACGCTAAGTTATATCTCCAGTTTTATGGGCGCGCCGAGTTTTATTTAGTACGCAATATACGCTGAGTACAATTTGTTTGATACACCAGTACCATGCGCTCCTACGTACGTATATACGTATATGAGACATTCTGTGTCCAACAGGCTACTTGCGCTTCGAACGTTTGCAAGTCGCGCTTCAATGTGTCTAAGTCGAGATCTAACGAACGTCTTTGAGAATCCCTCGGTACTCTCCTATCACTGTGAATGAAATGTGTTACTGCAGAGTCTTTATAGCTCTCTCTCTCTCTCTCTCTCTCTCTCTCTCTCTCTCTCTCTCGCTCTCTCTCTCTCTACAATATAAACAATTTTCTTGCGTTTGCTAACTCACGGCGCAATGTAGACGCTTCAGCTCATGCAAAGGATTCTCTCTCTCTACAATAGGCTCTGCATCCATGTGCTAACGAAATATGGACTGGAGCGCGTGCTTTGCTTTGCATGCCAGCGAACTTCTTTGTTCAGGTGGTGTCTATAGGCCTAGGCCATTCTCAGACCCAAACGCGTAGATGCGATCCATTGTGCTAACAGAAAGTCGAGAATAGCTTCATTCACTGCTGGCACAGTAGAATGCCCCTACGCATTTGTGATCGAGCATGTTCAGGCCTCATAATAATACCTTTGCGAACGCACGACACAACGCATACGCGCCATCTATGTGCTAACATAGGAAAGAGCTTATGCGGCATATGCTCAACCTTATGTTAGTACAGAGATGAAGCGTACGCGCTCTGTCGTGCGTCAGCGAGCGTATGCCATTGTAGGAAGACCCATGCAGAGCTCCATACGAGAGAAATACGCTGACGCGCGACGCAATGCCTTCGCTTCGGCCCATGTTCGACTCTGAAGCGCACGCGGTGCATCGCGCGTTGAGACATGGTCCACAATGAGAGCCGTTTCGCATTTTTCACTTTCTCGCTTCGAGAGTTGGGAACGGTGTACGCATAGCATCAGATACGCATGTACATTTGAACGTCAATGTTTACGACTCTCATTGTACGAGGGCTGCCCAAAAGTATCCGACCTACCTCGATATCTTGGCGCTTGATTTATTCTTCGTCATCCGAGAAGTGGAATCCTTCAAAGTAGTCCCTATTTGATTGAAAAAGATGCTAATATCGATGTTTCAACTTATTAAAGCACTCTTGAAAGTCAGACTTCGGAATCGCCTTTAGTGCATTCGTCGCATTAGTTTCAACAGTCTCT
>JAAAKG020165936.1:0-28358 GCA_010014905.2 Druon quercuslanigerum
GTTATGCAAGAATAATACCTTCCATGTCCGTTTCGTCGTGAGAGTTTGGTGTGTTTCTATTTTCGTCCTCCTTCTCTCCTGTTAAGTCACTGAGACTGTAACTTTTTCGTAACTGTTGAACAAGACCACCTCCTCCCTGTAAAGATTTCATTATTAATGACCAAATTCAAAGTCGAAATATATGTGTACTTCAAAAAAAAAAAAAAAACGAAATCATAAAAAGCCTTACCAACAAAAAAGTGTTAATGTGTTATCAGCCGTCACCAGTGCGAATGAGACTAATTAATACTCTTGCTCGTCTTACACAACAAGTGTATTTAAAATATTCTATCTAAGAATAATATTTGTTTTAGAGAAAATTCAACAATTAACGAGGATTGCGTCAATTTGTGCCAGATAAATGATTTATTATTGATTAATTATTAATTTTTTTTCAGTAATCTTATAAATGATTAGAAATTAATAAGCAGCGAATGTAAAGCTTTAAAGTTTAACGTCTATTACTATAGGTCGTTCTAAAGATTTTTTAAAATTCTAACACAAAAACGAATTTTTCGAATTAGAACTTTACGTGCATTTTTTGTTTGAAATTTAATTTTTTCGATAATTTTGATTCTATTTTAAAAACTGCTGAACTAGGCAATTCATAAACGATTTTTAAGGTTTAATGGCAGCAAAGTTGTTTCAATTAAATAAATCTAATTGATATGTCTAAAATGTAAATATTATATTCAAACTTGCACAAAAAAGAGGTTAGTTAAAAAGACTTTCTCTGAATTTTAATATTTGAGGTACAGCAAATTTTAAAGTGTCTTCTATTTTCACAGTTTTCATTATGTTTTTCATAAATGATGATAAATCTTTCATATAAAAATAATCTACATATTACTTACTACTCTTTTTGAATAAGACCAAAAATGAAAATCCAAAGCTGATTTCCTATGATTTTGTTCCAGAAACGAACTATACCTTAAAAAATATGAATTTCGAAATAAAATAACGTGCACAAAAAATGTAGATCTTAATAAATTACATATTTGTTCGGTGGAACTTTTTTTATACAGTCAATGGTTTAAGAATGACGCTAATTATTGCGATGAAAAAAAAAGTTCCTCATAGTTTTTCCAAGTTATCAAGAAGGTTGTTGGCTTTTCATAATGCATTTTTATAACAGGCTCAAAAATCTTGAAAACTCACGGCAATTTTTTTGTGTTCAACATTTTTCTTTACAATCAATAATTTTAAAAGAAGTTGACTTTACAAACTTTTTGACTTTCATTTGATTTTTGGATTTTTTTCATAGAGTAGATTTAGAAAACTATTGGAGTTAATAAATTTAATTTTTAAAGAATACAGGAAATTTACCCAAATGTTGTTTCCAAATAATTAATGAGAAAATTTACTCTTCAATTTTTTATAGTTTTTTTTATAGATTTTTTATCATTTTTATTATTTTCACATTCTTATTTTATAAGCAATTGGTGTCATAAGATTGCAGTGGTGAAAAAACATTAGAATTCTAAAATTTAGTATCAATAATATAAACATAATTATTAATATATTTATATTGACATAATTAAACAATAAATTCTATGATTGGTATAAAACAATGGTATAACAAATAAAAGTGTAGGAAAGTTTGTAAAAAAAAATATTAATGAAATAATTTACTGAAATTTAAGCACTAATTATGTTTAGTTACGTAAATCGTCTTAATTCGTTAAAAATTACATTTATTATCACATACGCATAGTTATAAAAAAGGGAAAAACTCTTTTTATTATTTTCTGGAATTTTATGCAGGTTTGAAACGAAAAGCAAAATTCACTAAAAAATTTAATTAAAAAAAACGTATGTAAAGTTCTTATTCGAAAATTTGATACTTGGGGGGGGGGGGGGGGCTATTATTTGAAAACAAATCGACAGCTAAATTGATGACACCGTCGCGCATCAGATGTTAAAAAATCCTTTGGAATTACCCATATTTTATTCTATTATCAGGCCTCGGATCCACTTCAAGAGATCAAAAATAGTGTAAATACTGTCAACATTTTTTAAAGAGTCAGAAAATAGTATTATAAAATTTTTCAATTATTCAAAAATCATGCGATAGAAAATTAAGATTATTTTTTAAAGAAAATTTTGTATTTTACTGACTTAATACTTTAAAGTATTAAGAAAGAATTTCAATTTTTTAAAAAATGTATTCTTTAGTCAATAAATTATCCACATTCCTATTTATTTATCGCAGGCTTAATAGCCTTTTCCATATTCTCTTCTTTTTCTCGTTTTCCCGCTTAAATGCGATCTAAATTAATAGAACCCAACAATAAAATTAAACTATTTTTTGTTAAAAGCTATTTATTTCGGTTGAAAATTCTATATTAAATTTTTGGTTAATACTTAATTTTCTTTGGTTGAATATTGAACATTTAACTTTTTTAGTTTGATCATGTTATCTATTTCTGAAAAATTTTCACCTTTTAGATTAAAAATGACACTATCTGGTTGAAAATTTATAAATGTTTTGGTTTGAAATTAACTTTATTGTTGAAAATTTAACTGTTGTGCAAAATTCCCATTTACTGCTAGAAAATTCAACAATCTTCAAGAAAATTTAACTATTTAGTTAAAAATTTATGTATTTTGTTGAAAATACGTCTTTTTTGGTAGAAGATACATTTTTTCAATGCAACTGTTTGGTTAAAAATTAATCTGTTTAGTTAAGGATTCAAACTTTTTTAAAATAAAAATTTGTAGCAAATTTAACCGACCAGTTTCAAACTCAAATTTTTTAACTGAAAATGTAACTATTTTGTTAAATATTCAACTGATTGGTTGAAAATGAACTTTTTTGTCTCGAAAATTCGAGAATATGGTAAAAAATTTAATTATTTTGTTGAAAATTGATGTATTTTTATTAAAATAGTCTTTTTTGGAAGAAAATCAATTATTTTTTCAATGCAACTTGTTCAAAATGAATCAAATCAAAAGTAATCTGTATTAGTTAAGAATTCAAGTATTTTGCTAAAAATTATTTTTTTTGCTTGAAGAAATGAATTTTTTTAACTAATAATTTAACTGTTTGATTGAAAGTAAACTTTTTTATCTCAAAAATTTAATAATATAGTGGAAAACTGAACTATTTGGTTGAAAATTTATCGAAACTATCTCTTTTTTGATAAACAAATTTTTTGTTTAAAAATGCAACTGTTTCGTAATCAATCAAATCAAAAGTAATATTCATTAATGAAGAATTGAAGTATTTTTCTGAAAATTCTTTTTTTATGCTAAAAATTAATTTTTTAAACTGAAAATACTACTATTTTATTCAAAATGCCATTGATTGTTTGAAAATTAACTTATTTTTGAAAAGTCACATGCTCGGGTTGAAAGTTCAATTGTTTTGTAGAAAGTTCGTCGTTTTGTTTCGACAATTGAACAATCTGATAGAAATTTGAACTATTGGTTAAAACTTGTCTATTTTGTTTAAAATACCTCGTTTTTGGTGACAAATAAATTGTTCTCTTACAAATACAACCGTTTCAAAATCAATCAAAAGTAATTTGTATTACTTGAGGATATTAGTATTTAAGTATTTAAAGTTTTTAAGTATTTTTTTGTATACAAAAATTAATTTTTTTAACTTAAATGTTTTGTAGAATAAAATATAAATTAAAATAGTAGATTTTAAACTTCCACGATGATTCTTTATGATAAAGATATATTTCGGGTTCCAATATAGTATAAAACTATGATTTTTGTTTAAAAATTCGTCTTTTTTGTACGAAATTAGTTTTCTTGCTTCAAACTTTATCTATTTGGTTAAAAATTTGTACATTTTGTTGAGAATCCAACTCTTTGATAAAAAATTAATCTGCTATGTTTAAAAATAATCTTTGTAGTTGGAAATTTAACTGTTTGGCTGTCAATTATTTTTTCAGATAAGGATACAAGTAATTTGTCGAAAAATTCGTCCTTTTTGGTTTAATTCAACTATTTTTCATTGAAAATGAAAATCTTTAATTGGTTAAAATATCAAACATTACGTTTTTTATTAAGAATTCATATTTTTTCGTTGAAAATTAAACGCCCCCGCTCTAATCTACTAACGTTATTTTTGGATGAACCATAAATAAATTCACCAACGAATTGTAACTGACAAAAATTATATTAAAAAAGAAAATTTCAGAAAAAACGTTACATCATTGATGCACGGTCCCTAATCAATTTACTTGCATTTTATGATTCGTTGAGATGACGGATATATTATTTTAGCAAATTTGCGAAAAATTTAAAAAACATTTTTCAATTAAAAGTAAAGAAATAGTAGAAAAATAGTGTTATTGCTAAAAATAAGTGTTAAATAGCGTAATGAGTCCGAAGCCTGTAACTATACATTATACGCGTAAGCCCTGATCTAGTGGAATAAAATAAAGCACTGGAGTTAATGAAACGAATTTATTCACAAAAAAGCACTCATAATTCTGAAGATCTTTGGGATCAGGTATAAAAACTCCTTAAAACCTAGTGTGACCAGTAGATATTCGTACATTATATGCACGTCTATGTGTGTAAATCGCGACCTAACTCACTCCTACTGTAGGTAACATTAGACAAAGTACTCAAGAGAGGTAAAAATACATATGTAGTAATGCAAAAGGCACAAAAGTGGCACTTGGTATTTGTCTCACTCGTCTTAGAATACAGACTAATTTAGAGTTACGTAGGCTCGTATTTTAAAAACAGTTACGGCGCAAAATCATAGGCACCCGAGTAATTGTCACTAAAGAATTTTTTCAATTAAACCTCTCTTAAAATAAAAACAACAATTTTTGATCATTCCAATTATCATGGACAGGTAACTCATAATTACTAAAGCACCGTTGTGACGAATTACTGATAATTTCAAATTGCAAGTTACATCAATGGAAAATAAGACATTTAAGAGAAGATTCGTTGTACACCCGTTAAAGTCAGTCTTCCTATATGAGCTCAAAGTTGAATAAAAAAAAAAATACTTTGAAAGTCTCTTTATGATTTTAACTTGTGCCCGCATATTCGCAAATCTACAATTTAATATTTGATTCAACTGATTCGTAGCTTGTAAAGAAACTTTCTTAAGAAACTTGATGGATGTTCGAGATGCATGGTAATCTTTCTACTGAGACTCTTGGATCATTATAATTGATGTAAATCTTTAATAAAACCAAATTAAACTGTAAATCTTTGAAATAACTAAAAATATATCTGAGAGTCTTGAGAAGATTACATTACTATAGTTATCATTGCAAGCTTTCAAATAGAAGCGAACGGGCTATATCACATGTAGACATTATTTCTAAATTTCTCTCCAATCTCATCAAAGTGATTTATCAGTTCACTCGATGAGGAAATGTATGCAAAGAAAGGGTCCTAAAAGTAGACCACTTTCTTCTATATATAAATACTTAAAATAATCTAAAGTCTCATAAGTTTAAATGAGTCAATATAAGGTCTCAAACCTGCCTGGTAAAATATTTCGACTCAGAAGATCTAAATCAGTCCGAAACTGACGCGCCTCAACTCAAAATCCAATTTTCTTGGCGTCTAAAATTTGACTAATAACGTGATTTTGACTTTAGAACTCGTGTTATATCTGAGGGAACAAAATTCGATTCCACGAATCCAGAAATGTTGCTATTGTTAATGGACAAGAGAAGTGGATTCGACCCGATCTATCTAATCAAAATCGACAACATCGCTAAATTCAGCATCGCTTTTATCGTCCTTCGTGGATCTGGTTTTTCGTTTTCTGGAAGTAGATCGTGCACGCTCCTTTTTGGGTTTGCGAGCTCTCTTCTTGGGAACTTTAAAATCGGGGTCTTGGATCAAGGCTTGATCATCGTTTTCGTTCTCGATTTCCAATTCAAAATCCTCGTCCGTGGAAGGATCAGTGGCGGATGAAATTGTCTCGATCTTTAGCCCGGCGTTATCGTCACTTTTAATGCGTCTTCTACGTGTGCGCACACCGTCTGGGGAATCCTTCTTGGACTCCTTTGGCGGCGTTTCCTTGGGGCTGGCTAAGCTAGAAAGCGCCGATTCTGATTGGCTGGCGGGGAGGATACTCTTTGTTGCGTTTGGGGAGACATTCGGCAAATTCTGTTCTTGTCAGTAAATAAAAACTCCAGGCGTTGATTAATGGTGGCGGTGGTTAGATAATGTTGCGTTGATTGGGTTTAGTTATACGCGACGACGGACGACATGATGCAGGATCAGTGTGAAAGGGTCGTGTTGTCAGTGCAAGAAAACAAAATGAAAAAAAACGCAAACAAATTAGTTCCAAGCAATGCTGTAATGTGCAAGCTTCAAAATTCAGTTATTCAAGGAATAAGAAGGCAAAAATTAATTTTTTAATTTTAAACTGATAATAACTAATGTGATGTATACTACTTACCTTAAAACGGGGCTAAGCGGGACAGTGTGGGGTAAAGCAGGATGTTCGCGTAACGTCATTTTCAAAATTCTTAAACTTTTCCCAGATTTTTGCTTAAACGATTTTTCTTTTTCCCTAGCCAATAATATTCTAAGACCAAAATTCTAATCTTGTAACATTTTTTCAAATAAAATATTTTATAAATGGAACAGAACAATATAAAATAAATTTTTAGTGTATTATTCTCAAGACTTTAACAAACTAATTTAATTATTTCTAATCTAAACAGTGACATCATTCGATAACATTCATAAAAATGCAAGGTGAATTAAAACAAATTCAAGTGAATTCAAAACAATTAATGAATATAGGAAACATAATTTAATTCAGTAAACTTGAAATGAAATGCCTAAGAATTCAAGTTGAATTTTAGAAACTTCAAGATGCATTAAGAAAATCTAAATAAATTCCATTCAAATTAATTTAAAAAATTCAAAAGAATTCCGAAAAAGCCAAACAAATTTAAAAGAATTCAGAGCGAGTTTCAAATAAATTACAAAAAATATTTGAAAAGCTCTTTAAATCTTTGAAACAGTATGAAAATAACCCACTTATTGTGAACACATTCTTTAAAATCCATTAAAATATTACAATATTATTATATAATAATCATTAAAAACCTTAGCGATATTTTAAATATATTGAAAATGCCTTGGAATATTTTGAAATACCCCAAAATGTTTTAAATCCTTTGAAATGTGTTAATGCTCTGAAAAATTTATTAAAAGTCTTTTAAAATACCCTAAAATATTTTATATCCTTTGAAATTTGTTGAAAACCCTTAAAAGATTTTAAAGCTCTTCAAAATCCCTTGGAAGCTTATATTTAAAATCCTTTGAAAACCCATTAAAATATTAAGATCAATTAAAAATTCTTAGGAATCTTTTAGACTATCCTAAAATATTTAGAATTCTGTAAAATGTTTTGTTTAAATTTTAAATTCTTTTAAGCTCTTGAAAATTCTTTTGAATTTAAAAAAATACCCTAACATATTTCAAATCCTTTCAATTTCTTAAATCTTTAGAAACTTTCTAAAGCTTTTGAAAATTTCTTGGATTTTTATATACCCTAAAATCTTAAAAATCCCTTCAAATTATTGATATCAATTGAAGATTCCTTGGAATTTTTAATAATATTATAAATTTCTTTACAATCTTTGATAATACCTTAAAATCTCTTGAAATCTTTAGAATCCTACATAATTCGTCAACTCTTGTAAATAAATTCTTTCAAATCCATTGTATTATTTTAAACTGTTGTGAAATTACATGAAATCTTATATTTATTGAAATCCATTAAATTACTGAAATAAATTGAAAATTCTTTGGAATCTTTAAAAAAAACCATGAAATATTCCCAATCCTTTAACAATCTTAAAAAAACCCTTGAATTTTTGCAAAGCTCTATAAATGCTTTGGTTTCTTTTATAATGCTCTAAAATCTTAAGATGTCTTAGAATCTTATCAAATATACTGGCATATTTAAAAATCATTTTACATTTTAAATTAAATGACTGAAATCAATTAAAAATTCTTTTGCATATTTTTAAATACTCTCTCTAGAAACTCGTTCAAATCCTTTAAAATCTCTTGAAATTTTTTATATCTCTCGAAAATGCTTTGGAATCGTTTACAATACCCTGAGATATTTAAGATACATTTAAAGTATTTTGAAATCCCTTGATACTTTTTAAAGCTCTTGAAAATTCCTTGGAATTTAAGGACAACAAATTTAAATCCCTTTATTGAAATCTATTAAAAATTTCTTGCTATCTTTTGAAATAGCCCAAAAGATTTGAAGAGAATTAAAGCAAATTTAGAAATAGCTAATAGACACTTTAAAAAAGGTCACTAAAATAATGTTTTCATTTAAAAATGTTACTAAAAAATGAGTTAAAATGTGATTTAAAAAAGTGCTTTTTGCAGAAATTAACTTTTTTGTGGATAAAAACCATTTACCCCTGATGTCCAACTAAGCTCCGTCTTATGGTATTTTACAGAACGAAAAAAATAAAAATATAAGAAATCAAACGTGCGCTTGCTATGCTTTGGTTTAAAAAAAGTTATCAAAATTCGAGTGGTTCAAAAACGTTTACCTTTATTGCAGTCTGCATAAGAACAGTGGTGGCATAGTTTACACCTCTGCTGCCCAAGTGTAAAACAGCGGTGTAACCTTGTTCAGTGGCACGAGCAAGAGCTTCGTCGATTTCTGCCTCTCGACGACTCAGAGCTGGATGGACAAAACGACGGTAAAGAATACTTGACCCGTTTGTCGCAGGACTCAATAGCCATAATACCAAGATAATTTTTATCTCGTAGTAAAATGGAAACCTATAAACATAATATTATAAATTAGTACAAATTAGTCAAATTAGAGGCCGCACGCTAACAAAAAAGGGTCTCGTAGCCTATTAAGACGTTAATTGAGACGTTCAAACCCTCCCGTCCCATACTTTCCCGCCCCTATTTTCACATTCCTAACTTCACCCTTCTTCATACCTTCCCCAATGTTCTTCTCCACTACTCCCTCCTCTCCTCGCTTCCTTAGCCAACACCTACCTTCACCAGCACTCAATTCCTTACCACTAATCACCCTTATTTCTAACTATTTCCCTTCACTATCCATACTCCCCCTCATTCTCCTTTTTTCCCTTCTCTCCCACCTAGTTATTTCCCCTGGTTTTCAGACTTCCCCTCCACTACTTTCCCCTATACTCGCTTCCTTAGCTTTTCCTTCTCAAGCCCTAATTCACAACCTCTACTCAGCCTCACTTCTAATCATTTTTCCTAGTTTCCCTCCATTCCAGTACTATCATTTCCCCTCTCTTAATTTCCTCTACTTCCCCAACACTCATTTCGCCTGACTTCCTCGACTCCCTCCTCATCTTTCTTACATCCCCTACTTCCCATCCCATCTCTTCAAATACATCACCTAGTTCCCATCCCCCCACTTTCACTACTTCCTCCTCTCGTCGCTTTCTTAGCTAAAACTTTCCTTCCACAGTCCTCAATTTCCCACACCTACTCACCCTCATTTCTAATCATTTCCATTACTTTCCCTCCATAATTTCCCTCAACTTTGCCTACCACAATTTCCCATAGTTTCTCCTCTCCTAATTTTACCTACTTCCCCAGACCTTATTTCCCCTCACAGCCCCTCATCTTTTTTGTTTTCCCTGATTCCCTTCCCTTATTTTCCCTAAATCACCTACATCCCCTTTCGATCATTTTCCCCTTACTTCCCCACCACTACTGCCCATACTTCTCCACCCTTCCTTTACCCTCACTTCCCCTCCTTGCAAAAAATTTCGACGAACGTACACCCGACCTAAACTATACGGATTTCTGCTCGGGGCTACGGAACCCTAAAAGCAACGTATATGGGATACTTTTCTCAAGTAGAGTGTGACTTTCATCCAAGTATCATCTCAAATTATGGAAAAAAATTCACCGAAAATTTCAGATTTTCTGCAGGGTTTTTTTCTAGTTTTATAGAGATTTAATCAATATTTTTAATTTAGAAAGCTTTGACAAACTATCACAAGATATTCTTAAATATATTATCATAATCGAATAGTTAAATAAATAATACAGAAAACGTCTTTGATCATTTCTTGAATTTCTTCAGAAAAAAATTTGAATTTCACTTAAATTTCCAATTCCTTAATCTTATTAAAAGTCAAAATTATCATACTTTACAATAATTTCCAGTTAAAACTGAGAATAATTCTTCTGGATAAATACCAAATCCAAATATGAATTTGTTAACATCTGTGAATTCCAGTTTCCAACTCAGAATTTATTTAAATTTAAAAATGCCCTGTTCCAAGTCAGAATTAGAATTATTTTTAAAAAATGCGCTGTTCCAATCCAGAATTTTAATTGTTTTTGAAAATTTCAACTCATAATTAGAATACTTTTAAAAATTTCCCTCAGAATAAAAATTCTTTTTTAAAATCCTTTTCTTCAATCCAGGATTTAATTTTTTTCTCGAAAATACCCCGTCTAAACTCAGAAATAGAATTCTTTTTAAAATTCCCTGTTTTAATACAGAATTTTAATTATTTTTAAAAGAACACCTTCTAAATTCAGAATTAGAATTCTTTTAAAAATTCCCTGTTCAAATCCATATTTTTTATTCGTTTCAAAAGTTCCCCTTCTGAACTCAGAATTAGAATTCCTTTAAAAAAAATCCTGTTCCGATCAAGAATTTTAATGCTTTTCGAAAGTACCCCGTCTAAACTCAGAATTAGAATTCTTTTAAAAATTCCCCGTTTCAATCCAGAGTTGCAATTTTTTTAAAGTAACCCCTCTAAGCTCAGAATTATAATTATTTTTAAAAAATTCCCTGTTCCAATCCAGAATTTTCGTATGTGAATTTAAGGCATTTAAAATCCATTGTATATGTAACACATTAATATTTTTGTGAGATTAGTGAAAATGATAAAAAGAAGTTTCATTTAAATACAGCTTTAGGCACACTGGAAAACATCCCCTGACTTTTCTATGACTTTGTATAACCTTGGATGGAACTTAAACTTGGGCAAAGTGTAATTCTATTAGATGGTAGTTTGCCAGAAAATCTGTTTTAATTTGAAAAATATTTAACGAAGGCGGGAGTTAGTGAAATTGTCGGATTTCGTGCCAAGAGGCTCTTTTTCGGATATAGTTAACTGCTTTCGTGTGTAATGAAAACAAATGTAGGCCCACATATTTTCGACAGATTTTTGTACAGTCTATCCAATAATTATAACCATTCTTAAACAATTTAAAAATTGTATTTCTCATTTTTTCAATTAAATTTTTTTAAGTTAACCCATTTCTTTGTCTATTTTTGCGTTAAAATAAAGCTTAGCATTTTTGCTTTCGGTTGTGGAGGACAAAATATAGTTTACTGTTGTTGTTTTTTAATCAGTTAAATTTGGTTCATTATGTGGTCCATTCGATAAAATTTTTCCCATCCTTTCAAGGGATTATGAGCATTTTTTAACAACAGATTTCAACAGATTTTCTAAACATCATTGCAATGCTTATGAGCACAGATCAGGGCGTCAAAAGTCGTATCGAATCTCTAGTAAACCAAAATTTTAAATTGTGCAACTCCTTCCGGAAGAGTTGGTTTCCCTGCCACAGAATGGATTAAATTAACCTTTTCGAAAGCTATATTTTAAAACCTAAAAAAATAGGTCGAACTAAAAATAATAATTCATTTTGAAAAATGGTGGTCAAATTTTTAATCTAATTATTACGCATTATTACGTGTGAAGTGTACGGAAGAATAGTCGAGTGAATTCCCCCTCGGCGAAAACAAGAATAAGAAATCTCTGTCTGAGCAAAAAGTATTTGAGGGGTTGTTCCCCTTTACGTGTAATTCGAGCAGGTGTGCAAGCTTGGAATGGTATTTCTCGCCAATACAAGAGCTGAAGTAGGGGAGCAAAAAGTAGAAGAGAAAGCTGACGGGGTATGCGGTAATGTAGAGGAATCCCCAGAAGCGCATGTAAGCTAATATCTGTCTTGTTCAAAATTAGACTTTTGGAATCTCTGCCGGGAGAAAATTTCCACATCAACACACTGTCTATCGTTTATTAGTTTTTCCAAGCTGCTGCTATTACCGTGAGGAACAAATGTGCCGAAATATATTTCATTATTTTCTCTCAATCATTTAAAATAGTAATTGTCTATTTATTTTAATCAAACTGGTAGCATCCATCGCACGCGTGTAGTTTTTAGATTTGAGCAAAGAAGTAATGTTAAAAAAAAACCAGTTTCGAATTACTATTTATTTGTTTGCATGTTTTTAAACGCTCAAATTCGAGTTAAAATTAGATTCTGAGATCTATGAACGAGGAAATAAGTATTATCGGATTGTTTTTATTCGAATACGCGCAGGAAAAAGAAGACTTATTAGTGACATAAGTATATTAAGATTCGAATACTGTTTCCCTACAAAGCGATTTTAATACCTGCATTGGATATCTCGGTCAATTTATTATTGATTTAGATGCACGACAAATTTGAGTAACAATGAAAAATCAGTAAAAAATAAGTTATTTTCGATAAGTGCCGCAATGAGGTGGCGAAAATCGAACACTTCCGATATTTTTTAACTACAAAAGTGCCTATAAAAATACCCACAAAAGTTAATTTCAAGGTTCAAAGAAAAAAAAACTACTTTTTAAAAATAAAAATGCAGAAAATAAAAATTGTGTGAAAAATAAAAGTACAACCAAATCCCCTTTCAGACTAAAGGCTAGAAAAAAGGGAAATTCTAGACTAGAGGGAGCATTTTTGTTGAAGGGGCTACACTGAAAAATGAATAGGCATGAGTGGAAACACAACCCTACTTCTTTTTCAGAAGTTCAGTTCAAATTTGTTAATTTTTGTATAATTTGCAAATATTCAATAAATGCCTTTAAACAATTCCTTTTTATAAAAATATATATAATATCGAATTAAAATTTTTTAAATTTATATTTTAAACTTAATTTTAAACTTACTAGATGGTAATTAGAGATTAGAATTAAAATCAAATTGAAAATGATAAGTATAAGAAACTGATAGTAGATTATATTCATCATTATATATTATATAACTTTTTAGTAAAATCGTGAACTTTAATGTTATAATTTATAATTTTTTTAAATTTAGAATAAAATTTTGTGATTGAAAACATTTAATTAAAATAAAATCAATCAGCGTATCCCTTAAAATCATATCTGCGAATAGAATGGGGCGGAAAGACATTCACAATAACATGCATAACTAATTATAATTTTATATTTTCATATCATATAAAAAACATACTGTCGAATGCGATGATTTATTTTATTTTTATTAAATATTTTCAATGAAAAAAATTTATTCTAAAATTTAAAGAATCATAAATTTCACTTTTCTAATGATAACTTATTTAACGTACGATGTAGACTACAATATATTAATAATGAAGAAAAAAAATATTTTCTAGATCAGAGTGAATTTTTCATGCTTAGCATATTCTAAATTAAAAAATAAATACTTTAAGTTATCAAAATATAATTTTCCTAAAATTGCTCATAAAAGATGAAATCTTTACCAAAATAAATTAATTTCAAAACATCATTTAAACGGACCTGAATTATTCATAAATTTTGAAAAAATGTCAAAATTAAAAGAATTCTCTTAAAATAATCTAGATTTTCTTTAGAAATTTTTTTTTATATTTTGCTTAATTTTCTTTTATCCTTTACGGCACATGTAACGCAACTTTTTAAACTAGCTGTTTAAATATTTTTTACATAGTTTTTAACAAATTACAAGAGCAAAAAGCAAGTTTAACGGATTGGATTTTACAAATAAAAAATGTAAAAAGCACAGCATTTTCACACACGTAATGCAATTGTGAATAAAAAAAAAATTTAATTAGCTGAAAATAACGTCTAAAGGATTTTTATGGATCGTTCATTACGAATCTTAAGTCAAAATTCCAAAGTCAAAAATAGCCGATCCAATATGACGGCCGAAAGATAAAAAATAAATTAGTATTGTATCCACGTATTTAAATTTTTTCATTATTGACTTCAGATTCCTAATCACCTGTCAAAACCCCCTAAGAACACATTTTAAAGCCGCGGGAAAATGTTTCAAAAATTTTTTTTGCCGCCACTTTTGGTCTGACATTTTGGATTTTAAATTGTAAAAATTTCAAAAATTTGAGTCCAAATTCGTAATCAGCGATCTCAAAAACCTTGCATTCATTAAGTTTTAAACAATTCGTATGTACGAAAAACGTTTGCTGCAAAGGGGTAAAAATTAATTCTTTTAAATAGAAAGTCAAAAAAATATTCAGAAATCTTGAAAAACTGTTTTACTATCTTCAAAATTTCAAAAATTCTGAAAAAAGCTTCAAAATATCTTTTAAAATAAATCAAGTTTTTTCTAAAATGTACCAGTCTTTTGTTACTATTATGTAATTCTTTTTGAATATTTAAAAATCTTTTTAAGTATTCTGTTAAAATTAGCTTTTCATGATGAAAAAATCTTTTGAAAATTTCTCCGGAAGGTAAGACAAATTTTTTATTATCTTGACTCCTTTGAAAATAATTAAAAAGCTTAAAGATTTTCTTTCGAAATCTAAATTTGGTTTAAACATTTTTTAAAGTTTTTTTTGTTCAATTATTTTTTAAATTTTCTCAACTTTCAAATTATTTTAGAATATTTTTAAAACTTCTAAATATCTACTAAAATAATGCAAAGTTTTCCTGGAAACTTTTTTAATACTACAAAAGTTAATGAAACTATGTGTGTGAAAAGTTTACAAATTATTATAGTGTAGCAGCAAAATATTAAGAACATAATTATTCCCTAATATTAAAAAATCATTCACAATCAAAATGGTCTCTTTTATCAATAATGTTTTAAAGCAATCAGAAATAAGTTTTATCACGAGACAAAATTACTTTGTTGGAAGTTTTGATTTATTCAATCCATGGTGTAGAAAATTCCCAATCTTCATTAATAGATAAATACATAAGTAGTATCATCCCATTCAATATAGTTGCAAAATTTAAAGTTAAGAACACACTGAAAAGAACTATGTATGCAAAATCACGTAATTACGACTTTTTAGGAAATGATATCATAAAATTATATATAATATATGCATATTCAAAAAACTTTTTGTGTATTTTTTGCATAAATGGAATTTTTCATCACAAAATGGAAAATCTGCAATCCGTTACTCGTAAGCTTACAAGTTTTCTTACTTTTTTTTCTACTTACCAGAAACTAAAAAATACGTCTGTGAAGGTTTCTGCACATGTGAAAAGTGCGAATACGATCCAGTACATCATCCATTTTACCTGAAAAAATAGAGCAATTAAATTTAAAAATGCCTAAGTTAATCAAATTAATATTGATAATTACTCACGTATTCTTTGACGTTCTTCGTTCGTATTCCCTTGTAAGACGCATAAGCTGGATAAAGTGTACCAAAGACCAATCTGAAAATCGGATAGACGAGCATATAAGTAAAAGAACGTGGCATCAAGATCGCTAAGATCACCGCCATAATTCCAACGTTGCTGAGAGTCAATCTGATTGGTAATTTTTCCAAAGAATTGTGCACCCAGGCCATCGAATGCTGTGCAAAAATGCGCGAGAAAGTCATCTGTCGAGTTACCGAGATCACCATCTTATCATCAAGATCAACTTTTCGACGATATTTGCAACCCTCCATCTTACAAAGATCAATCTTCAAAGAACGACCTCCGACTGTGTCAGTCATCGCAATCAATTTATTTCCAATTTTAGAATCATTTAAAGCTTTCTAATTTTTCACCAATTTTCCTCTCTAGGAGATTTAACCTCCTGTTTGGGCAGAATCGCAATTGGCATTTTTCTTCGCATAATCAATCTCAAGTACCTTTTTCGACTGTAACAAAAATATTGAAGTTTCTCTGGAAACTTCTTTTTTACTATGTTAAGAATTATATTTTCCTGAATTCTTTAACTCTTTCGAACACTCTTGAAACAGTGAAATCATTTTTCAGAGACCAATTTAAGACAATATGTTAACAATTCCACTGACTCAAGAGATTACCATTTTTACTGTTTTCTCAACGGATCATGATGTTATAATACTCAGGTGAAACGCGGTACGCTTAAGACAGCAGTAAGTTTTAGACAAAGTCAATTTAACATATTGAATCAAGCATGAAATTTGTTTATTGGTTACAAATGTTTTTGCAGCCTCGAAAGAAACATGTTTAACCAGTAGAAAAATGTTGGTACTTGAGTTTAAAATGTTTAAATTGACTTTGTCCAAAATGTACTGCTGTGACAAACGTACCGTCTTTCTCCCAATTTTAATTATTGAACTCAGTTTTTAATAAAATAAAATAATTTGTCAATGTCCAAATCCAGTGCATTTTGATATAACTTCTCACTGTCAGATACTTTTAATGAAAATCTTTGACATTGTCCGAACTGTTCGAGGTGGCAAACACTTATAAAGGGCGGATGGACTCCAGCTGAAGAAATCTGGAGCTGCTTCGCAATTATTTTGGTGGCTCTTGCGCAGGTCGACTATAGTTCTATTCGCGTTTACTTCCAGTTAAATACTAAAACGAAGAAGCAGCGTGTCCACGGCGATGAGTGCTGCTGGTGCACCAGTGGCTCTATTTTCGCACTGGGATTTTAGCCCCACACTCTGGACCAATGGACCAATGAACAGAAACGAGAACGAGTCGTTGGCAGATAGTGCCACACGTGGTAATTTTGTGCAACGTCAAACGACCCCGCAAAATTTACATTAAAATCTGGCCCGGTCAAATTGGCTAAAATTGCAATATAATATAGTTCAAAGCCTCCTTATCAAAAAATCGGGTGCTAGTCCAAAAAATCAAAGGTTTTCGAGATAGGTGAGGATGAACGAGAAAAATATGACCACATGCGAATCTAATGTTCTGGTAATAATAGGCGAAATCATGGCGCTGTCCTGGCAATGTAAATACTGTTCGAAATATTAAAGGCAATGTAATGGGACTGCCCTGGCAATGTGAAGATTTTTCAAAATAATCATCAGGCACTGAATGACTGAAACAATAACTTTCATTGTTCAGAAATATTGAGTTCATAATTCTTCTTGATTTTCAAATGAAGGGTGGCAATACAGAACTAATAATATCGGAATATTTCATGAGAGTGAAAAAGCATTCTGTAAAAACGGAATCACCATTTAAGTATAAGACGGAAGGCCACTTCCGGGAAGACGTGTTGCTTGTTTAAGCCTAACGCAGCAAATTGCGATAAAAAATGTAAACTTGAGGTTGAGTAGAAAATTGAAATTCCGGGTAAATCTTCCAAGAATTTTGAGGTTACAATTGCACAGGTTTTAAAGTAGGTTTTCTGTAGCGATTAAAAATCGATTATTCAATTTTTTACAAAAATTACAACTTACTCCCGAGATTTGGCGAAGCTGAATAAGAACCACACATGTTTGATACGCACAAATTATTCTATTCCGAGAAAATCGAAATTTAGTGTGACGGTGTCGCACTAAGAAGACGCTTATTTGTTGAAAAAACTATGCAAAGAAGAAACTTTTTTCTAAATAAACGATAATAATTTCAAAAAGTATCTTGGAGGGAAGAAAAAATTATTACTTATTCATTTCTTTATTACTGTATTAAACAGTGAGAATTCGAATAGATTTTTTTTCTCACAACGTATATTTGATTTTTCAAGAATTTTTTTATTACAATAAACCAATTTGCGAACAAATGTTGGTACCTAGTTTTATACTGTCACCCTTCAAATATTCCTTTTCATAGTCAAAATAAACTTTAGGGTTAAAATTTTGCTCACAATAGTCATTTAGCTTGAAGAATTCTGAATCTGGGTTTAAAATATTCACCTACAACGATAAATATTCAACCAAATGGTCGAATTTTTACACAACAAAGATTAAAATTCAAACACAAGGATCATTTTTTAACAAATAAAGATGACATTTTTGCCAAGAAATATGACTTTTCCAATATAAAAGATGAATTTTTAATCCATAAGGACGACTTTTCTATCCAAATCGATGAATGTCCAACAAAACAGTTGAATTTTAGATTAAAAAATCAATATTCTTTAGGCAAACTAATTGAATTTTCAAACAAATGATGAAATTTTCAAGCCAAAAAGACGAATTTTTAGAAGACAGTCGAATTATCAGCCTGAAAAGTTAAATTTTCAAAAAAAAAGTCCATTTTTAAACAGACAGTTGCTATCACAACCAAATAGTTGGACTTGAGATCAAGAGACGAATTCTTCATAAAATAAATGAATTTTTAATCAAACGGTTGAATTTTCATGTCAAAAAGACAAATTTTTTGTAAGACAGTTAAATTTTCAACAAAAAGTTAATTTTCATCCAAGAAAAATAAATTATAAAAAAATGAAAGTTATTTACTTCATAACAGGCGTCTATTAAACATAATTTATTACCTAGAAAACGTTAATTAAAATGCTGTACAAATTTGGAGACATTAGGGGCCTCTAAAAACATATTTAAAAATTGATATTCATGAAAATACAAAAACTATCGAAATAATGACTTTTTATATTACTAAGTATCAAAAAGGTAAATTACTATAGGTATACCAAATGAATTCCTCTTTAAAATATTTTTAAACTCATTTAACAAATTAAGTTATATTTCTTCATAGCAAGAGCAAGCAATATCGAGTTTTCCCAGGTATTTGAGATTATTGGAATTTAAACATTGTTTTGAAGGTATCTAATTTTTAAATCTTGATCCTCGAGCGTTTTCATGTTGAAAGCGTACATTTTTGAACATTTTAAATTTGCAAATATATTCGTACAATTTTTAATATGTGAATCAAAATTTTTCAATTCGAAGCACTCCTATGATTGCGGATTAAATTATACAGGCCTTTGGACTCATTTAAGGAATTCAAAACAGTGTCAATATTAGCAAGAATTTTGAAAAATAATAGCAAAATATTGTCATACTTATTTTTAAACATGAGATAAAGAAGTTAAATGTTTTTGAAATGTGATGTATAATATACATCCAGAATAAAATCGTGAAAAAAGTATTTGAACTAACTTGGACTACTTGGATTATATGTTATGTGTCTTAAACGGAAAACATTAAATTTTGTATTTCAAAGTGCATAAGCCTGGAGTTTTTAAACTTTTAACTTTAAACAAAAAAAAACACGACAGTATTATACAATAATGAAGACGGGTTTTCCAAAAAGAATAGTTTCGAAATAGTTCGAAAATGGTGCTATTATTAATTGGACACGTAAATTTTACTGAACTTTATCCGAACATTCATTGACGTAAATATTAAACTCTTTATTTTTATTTTATATTTTTTTTCAATTTAAATCACTATTAATTGATTTATTTTGAATATAACATGTTCACACAAATTTCACAAACGATTCTCGTTTCTGGACGAACTGCGGTCGTTATAAACTATGACTGAATTGGTGCAGTGGTATGGTCAAACGGACAATTCGATTCGCGAAACTGCAACTATTGCGTCGACAGCGTAATTCGATGATTGTCGCCAGTGTCGAATGTCCCAAACTTATGTAACTCTGTTCATTATGTGATGCGCTTGTACACGTATACACTGCACATCCATTTCCTCAGGTAAGGGACGAATTCAATTTACCCACAGCAAATTGCTTTGCAGAGCGTAATGAAAATTTCGATTAAAGGACTTCGAATAATACGCATTAGGAAAAGATTTTCTAAAATTGGTCAAGAGTTTTAATTCATTCGTAAGTTCTCGAATAATGTAGAATTGAGTCATCAAATCTAGAACTTAATTCATATTACTCTCTTTTTTCAATGGTTCTATAATTATTTAAGCATTTTGTCACAGAGGCATAAGTAATGTTTTTGTCAAAATAAAACTATACGTGCAAAAAGATCCTATTACATGTCCTCTACTGAACTCTTCAATAAAAAGTATATTAATAATCTTTAATTAATTGCAGCATTTATTGCGAAGTATGATAAATGCTGTCACAGGCTTAAGATGCTTAAAACAAATTTTTTTAAACAGATGTTTTAAGCAAAAAATAGCTTAATAAGACCGTAGAAGGCCAACTTTCAATAAAATAGTTTAACCGTAATACCTAATACAGAAAAAATTGTCATCCAAAATGTTGAATTTTTAAGCCAAAATGCGTGCTTTCTAGGAAACATTCCAATTTTTTATGAAATCATTAAGTTTTTAACTAAAAATATAAATTTGCACGCCTAAAAATTATTGTCTACTAAAAATGATATACATTTATGACCAAATAGTTAAATTTTCAAATAAAAATGTTAATTCTCTAACAAAAAATGACATTTCAACAAAATAAATAAATTTTTAACCGAATAGTTAAATTTTTAACCAAGAAGATAAATTGTCTACCTCGTTTTCTACGCTGAGAAAAAATGTGTTCCATTCAAATAAATCGACTTTTTAGATATCCATTTACTTGAGTGAAAAAAAACAATTATTAGTGTGAAATCTTGTATGTTTGATTCAAGGTGACATTTATTTATCTTCTTGATTTCAAGGCATTCATTTCTTTAAAGCAAACGTATATCCCATTGGTTCTGGGGGCGATAAATGGTTTACTTCAATCAAAAAACATTTTTGTAGTAATAACAATTTTTTTTCTCAGTGTACCAAAAAGAATAAACTTTTAACAAATTACGTCAATTTTCAATCAAATAGTTGAATTTTTTTAAATAAAAAGAGTCTTAATTTAACCAAAAATCGAGTAGTTAAATGTTCCTTCGAAAAAATTAATTTTTAATAAAAAAAAAGAATTTTCTACCAGTTTAATTTTTTACCAAATTGACGAATTTCCAAGCTGCAAACGCGAATTGTCTACAAAGCAGTTGAATTTTGAACCCGAAAATATAAATTTTTAACAAAAAGTTAGCTATAAATCGAAAATAGATTATTTTTGAACTGCAGTTCCATTTTTAGTAAAATAAGATGAAATTTTTACAAAAAGAGATGATTTTTCAAACCAAAACGATGACTTTTTAATCAAACTGTTGAATTTTTAACGAGGTAATTAAATTAAAAAAAAAGAATTATTAGCAATAAATATAATATTAGACCTTTGAACCTAAAAGAACAATCCAGGAAACTGTATAAACATGTTTAAAATTAAACTTTTTCTGACAAAAGATCTTCGCTCCGCTGGGAAACGAACCACATAACGAACCGATTGCCAGTCGGGGGATCGAAAGAAGAATCCTTTTTTTAGAAAAACACGCATTATTTTGCTAGGTCACAAGTCAAAATTTTCAAGGAATCTGTATTATCGTCAGAGAATAACCTCAATATAAACGTCTTTTCAGACTAGATGGATCTCTGAATTAAACATTTTTTACATTAAATTTTTTCTGGCCACGAATCTTCTCCCATAAACGCGATATATAATAGTTTATTAGCCTTAAATAAAAATATATACATGACTTTTATTTCAAATTTACTCTATTTAATTTCCATTAACAAACGGCTTAAATTGCATTACAAATTATTTTGAATATTTAATAACGCGAAATGTATATTTTTCTGGTTTGCAGTCAATTATTCTCGTACTTCAGTTATGAAAGTAATATAAATCAAATAGTATTAAAAAAAACTTGTTTATTTATAAGACTTCGTTGACTTTATTGTTGGCGAATACGAATATCGCTAATCTCAAAATTTAATGTGCGCCTCATATCTATGTGTATTTACAATGGTCGATACTCAGTACACTCGGACTTCAATTTTAAAAAATTCGATTATAGAATTCCAAAAATAACGCCGCGCCACGGTTTCGGATGAGAGGAGCCACGGGAAGATGTGCCGTGGTCACTCATGCATGACAGCTTATAGCGATAAAGCTCCATACCACAACGGCCTAGCTGGATAACTGCGTCACGTTGCGCAACATTGCGATACGGCCTTGAATGTTTACGCTTAGAGAGCCTCAATTGAAGCCGACGGTCAGAACCAAAACCATGCATAAATTGAAGTGCGACTGTACTATAGAATAGTGACAATGCAGAGTATTAAATTTAGCTGCTTTTGTTGGAGTTTGCTTTTGTGTCTTCCCATTGTTCAATCTGCGACCCAGAGATCAGTGATGCATACACTTTATAAATCAAAAATACCGTATTCACTTTTATATTTCTTTTATCAATATTTTTATGAAACACTTAATAGCTGTCGGTAAGAATTTTTGTTAGGAAGAACTTTATGAATGTGCATGGATCATAGCGCAGAGATCTCAAAAAAAGGGAAAATAGGGACATTTTTTCACGAACAGGGGAAAAAATAGAGGAATTATTAAAAATTAATTATTACATTCCGAAAAGAAGAAACAATCTGTTCATAAGAAATAGCCTAGTTTTTTCAAGTAATGTTAAACGACTTCTAATGATTTTTGTCATTAAATAATCTTTACTAAATTGTATATACTTAGATCGTCAAAAATCATTTCATGGCAATGTAAAAAATCCTGGATAAGATCGAATTTGTTAAATAAATAGTTTTTATATATTTTAAATCGTACTCATAATCAACAATATTCCCTCTTCTGAAAATACCTTCATTAATAACCGAATCGTGATGCTTATAGATAAATATTCTGTCTAAGGCTTGTTATTTCGTCCTTAATATAATTCATATTTTGGATTTAAATTGTAAAGAACACCAACACTAAATCCACGCTCACGAACCGCGCGGTGTTAAGAATCCTACACTGGGACCCCGCTTTACCGGAGCCAGAAACGCCCGCTAAAGCATATTCCTTGAAAGTGCTGAAATCCGTACGAATCCCAAGAAATCAAATTTTATTTTTTTCTAAAGTTCTCTATAAACTCGTTCAAATCCTTTGAAATCTCACAAATATTTTAAAATAAGTAGAAATTATTAAAAATATCTTCGATATAATTTAAATTTATCTAAAAAAAACACCGTTCAAAGAAAATGCACATGCGCGAGGTGCGCCTTCACGTCTCTGGACTTTTATTTTCTAATATTAAAAACATTAACTATTTAAAAATCCATACAATTTTTTTTGAATATTGAGAGTGAGAACATTTTTAAATCGAAATATCTCGAAATTCTTTGGAATCTTTTAAAAATAACTTAAAATCCCTCAAGTATTCTACAAATCCGTCAAAACCTATTGAAATACCTTGAAAGTTTTGGACATCGTAAAACTCCATTACAATATGTAGAAATCATTTGAAACTCCACAAATACAAATTAAATTAAATTTCTCTAAAAACCGGTTTAACAAAATACACGCTTGCGTCCAAGTCTTTGGATTTTAATTTTTCCAATATTCACAACACAAAATATTTAAAAATCCACATTAAGACATTTTTGAATATGAGGTTTAAAAATTTTTTGAAACGAGCTAAATATTCAGGAAATTATTAATTTTAATTAGGCTTTCATAATTAAAGGGTTGTAGTACAGAACTAATTTTTTTTGGAAAATGGGTTTATTGCATCAAAAATTCTTATAATATTAAATAAACATTGTGGTAAAAGTATATTTGCAAAATAATTATCAATACAATTAAAATTAAAAATGTATTCTAAAAAAGTTACAATTTAGTTACAATGTTAACGTAGTAAAATTTAAAAAAATATATTAGCATTGCTATTTCTTAAAATTAATAAATATTTATTAAAAAAATAACTTATTTCGTTATTTCGGATTTTTAGCACCCACAAATGTTTGTCATACTGTAATATTCCGACATTCAAATTTGATTTTCTCGAAACAGATTCATTTTTTATACTCATCCAAGATCCTCATATTTCGGATGCGAGTTTTTATTTGCGCAAAAAATTTGAAATTCATTTTTTAATCTTTATCCAAAACCGCTTTTGAAAACCCATGAAACTTTACTTGTACATGTACAATTAATAATTCGGCAATTGTTTTAATTCGACAACTTTTAAATAAAAAAGTCTATGTTCTATTTTTTTCAAACAAAATTTTAGGTTTAGGTTTGTTTAAATGTTGATAAATCTTTGCATTATTAATTAAAAACACTCAAAAAATGTCTGGTTAAATCAACCAGAATTCTGGTTGATTTAACAGGACATTTTCTTCGGTATATTATATGGAATGTGTATTTAAAGATGATATATTTAACATCTACTAAAAAACTGCGCTTAAATTTTCCAAACTTGTTAGATGTTGGTATTTGGTAGTTTTTAGAACATATTAAAATTTGAACACAAATTGAATATATCAAAAAATTTGATTAAGATCAGTTGTAAATCGTATAGATTGGCTTGAATTTGGGTCTAATCGAAAAATTTGATGGGGTTAATCTTCAAATGTATTTAATATCTGTTAAAAATTTCGATTATATTACCTAATCATTGAGAAAAAATGTTTGCTACTTTTTGGAAATGTTTCAGTAGATTATCGTTTAGTTTTTCTTATCAGGTCAAACATTGTAGAATTTTAAGAGGTTACTTTTTTAAAATCTTTAAAGAAAATTTTTTCATATTTATAGACTTACATTTCGATGGGTGCTAACAATAATCGGTCATTGTTCCGTTACCTTTGAGAAAGCTACTATCATCCTATTACGAATAAGCATCAGTGTATCGTTCCGCTACGGATTAGTACTTGTCTAACTTCATTTAGCTAAGTTTTCAGGAGGAATAAATAACCTATTATTTGCCTAACATTTTCTACGAATTCAAAACTCCAATATTTTGCATTACAGTTTATAATGTAATTTAGGCTCCTATAAATTTTAAAAGAAGAAATTCTTAAAGATTTTTATTTCTTTTAAGACTTCTACGTGTTTACTAAATTTTATTACAAAATGAAGTTAGCCTAATTCTTATCCGTAGCGGAAAGATAGACTTAAGCTTATTTTTAATAAGATGATAGATACTTCATAACGGTAACGGAACAATAGCCTAATATTCTTACAACCCATCGATTTACAAACGATAACTTTGAAATTGCCTGATTAAGAAAATTGTATATCATTCGATTTTAAACATTTTCAAGATAAAATGTTTAATTTTGACATACGTCTTATTTGAATTCGTCTAATGTTATTACTTTAAACAATGCATACAAATATTGCGAATAATTTCTTCTACCTGCATCTTGTCATACAAAAGAAAACTACACACATACATCATTTAGAAAAACAAATTCTTTCTTCAGTTCAGAGTTTGGCCTTTCATTATTCCCAAAACACATACAAATTAATTTGAATTTTAGCACTTTTTATACTCTTCTGCTACATTTAAAGTTTTATTTAAATTAATTATAATAAACCAAACTCTCGGTTTCAGTCAAGTGTCGGGGGTGGCTTCCAAATGGCCTTCGACTAATTTCGGAGGGATATAAATGTGCCTGAAAGCGAGAGTTTGGTGTAGATAATTTTGTAAGTTAAAAAAAACAAGCTTTTACTACTCGCGGTAGCATACTTTAATTTTGCATATAATAATTTTGTAGATGTAAGACAAACAATTGTATTTTTAAATATTTTATATTTAAAGAGAAAAGAAGACATTTTTCCAGAAAAGGAAAAAAGGGGGAATTTGAAAAAAATTCTATATATCTGACAAGCGCCAGTTCAGAATATCGTCACATCATAATATATAATGATAACGATTACTATCTGCGTAATATTGCTGCCGGTGCACTTTCATCTTTATTAATAATTATGTACTACTTTCAATCAGACCCGCCTTCCCTTTCGATGCTCGCTGATCTCGTAGCGAATAGGTCAAGATCATTGTCGTTTACAGGCCAGAATTTCGTCACGCTTAACGCTTGCGTGGGTTTGATCTTTTGACGAGGAAGTTTTTTCAGACACACGTGTTGCTTACACGTCGAAATCGCTATTTGTTGACTATTTGTCAGTCATCAAAAAAATAAAATAAAATAAAATAAAAAGAACCCAATGAAATGAAATAGACGGTGCATTCATATTTTGTCTATATTTTAGCGCAAAAGTTTGATTATCTACGAATCTATGCACTGCAGAGAAAAACTCCAGAGAGAAAAAATGTTTGTTTCTACACCTAGAATAAGTGTATACTAATACAATTCTAATTTATATTTTTTTTCATTTTTTACCTGCTATTATACTTACATGTTGTGGGTGTTGTTAATAGAATCTTTTTAATATTCATAATATATGTATACAAAAGTAAAGAAATTTCATAAACCACGGGAGCCAACAGTTGTAGTAAGGCTTTTTATGAGTAAAAAGTGTATTTTTTTATTTTTGCGGGTTAATTTGATTGGTTTAGCGAAATTTTCGGAGGAATTCAGTAGATTTGCGCGGTTGTCAAGTTTATGGACATTGTAAATATTGTAAATGTGTTTTAAACGTATAAAGAAGGGCCTCAAAGGTATTTAAAATGCCTAGAATTTTACTACAACCAGGGTTTGTAAAGTGTGACAGTGCGAATGCGCAAAAAGTCTACATAGGAATGGTGAGACATTTTTTCTCATCGAGTGACTTAAGTCACTCATAATCACTCGTAATCACCCACTTTAACATTTGCCGACATAATTATGTGTTAGAAGAAGCTCTGGGCAGATACTTGAGCAGGAAAAATGATCTCATCATTCCTCCGACATTCGATTGACATAAGTTTGAGATTATTCCTAGACATTATTGATTACTATCTTTTTTAGGTTTTATATTTAAAGCAGAATTATATTTGGTTGAGACTAGCTGCTGCGTTTCGACAACTTTAAGTAAAAAAATATCTCTCTTAGAAATCGTAATTAAAATTTTCGTCAGCCATCTGCTAGATACTTCATTATAGTCACTGAAGCAACTTCAGTGATTGCTTAAGCGGATTCCTGCATTTCGATACCGTTTCCTCAATAATTTTTTTCTTGAAAATAATGTATTCAAACAAATTTTTGAATGCACTTAGCTTTTCAGAATTGTACGCAGTATTTAAAAATATATCATCTAGTGTTTCATTCGAGCGATATTAAACGAGAAACATACTAAACGAGAAAATGTCTCGCTCAAATTGTCAGAATTATCGCCTCGGCTCGTCTCGTTTCCACGAAAGGATTAGTTCAACCGAGGGATGTCCAGTACTTGATTGTAGACTCCTGGCGAGATAAATTATTGTTTTTAGTGTCCCCTTCTGAATTTATATGTTCATCCATTTCCTATTTTTTTGCCAATATTTGGCATCCAAAACGTCAAAATTCAAAATAAGCAGATGACGAAACGATCCGACACGATCAAAACAAAAGATTCACCGAGTAGGACATATCGAAAAACCTTCTGGGAGCCGAGTGAAGTCGAGCGAGGTAACCGATTTTCTCGGCTCGAATGGAACACTAATTTTATCAAAAAATCGTTCAATGACCCGATTTGGAATATACTAGTACCGCAATAAGTTAAAAAGCTTTCTGAAAATAATGTTTTCGGAAGAGAGAAACATAAGCTCGAAAACTATTGAATGTGTCCAATTTTTTCTTTTCTCAGGAACAAATCTCCCTCTATGAGGAAGCACATTTATTTGATGCCTATGAGGAAGCAAAATTCTCATAAAATCAGAACAAATAAATACAGCCATAGCGAATACATTCATAATACTTTACTATTTACAATGAAATAAATTTTGTTTATACTTTATAGATAACTAATGTAATTATTTCTCAATAATTTGAACATAAAATAGAAACAGAATGCCAATTTGGGAGAAAGAATATTTTTTATCCTAGAAATAAATTTTCAACGTGCTAGGGAAGCTATCAATCGGGCATTCAAGAAACTTGCGAATAAATCGTTAAAACATGGGAAATAGGGTAATTTTTCACGCAAATAAGGAATACATTCTTTTATTTAAAACTAATGTACACGCCTTATTCTCAAAGTAAAAATATATTCCATTTTAAACAAAATAGTTGAATTTTCAATAAAAAAAAAAAGATAAATTTTCTGCCAAGAAAATTTAAACCCGAAAAAATGAATTTTCAACAAAAAAGTTAAATAATAATCAACCCAAGAAATAAAATTTTAAGTAAAATGACGAATCTTGCAACAAAAAATGGATGTTTAACAAAACGGTTGAATAACAACAACAAAATTAGTTTTCTATCAAAAAAGACAAATTTTCAACTAAAAAACATACGTTTTCATAAGAGAATAGATGCATTTTTAACGAAATATTGAATAGTTAAATTTCGAGTTAAAAATGAATTTATAACTAAAAACAAAAAATTTCAACAAAAATGCCATATTTTATTATTAATTTTATATGTTAATTTTGTTTGTCTACTGGTCTATATCAATATTATTAAAATATTGATCAATCTTAAGATTGTGAAAAAAAAT
>JAAAKG020165947.1:0-28354 GCA_010014905.2 Druon quercuslanigerum
AGATCCCAGCGGAGATAGAGACATGTTTTCCCAATCTTAAGATTTATCAATATTTTAATAATATTGATATAGAACAGTAGACAAACAAAATTAACATCTAAATTTAATAATTAAATTTTAAGTAGGAAAATTAATTTTCAATGAGAAAAAGAACAAGAAACAAATTTTCAACAAAATAGTTCAAGTTGCATTTGGAATAAACTTAATAAACTGAACTTTTAATCAAAAAATTGATTTCAAACAAATGAGCGTGTTATTCCATTCAATATTGCAATTAAAAAAAAAATAACTAGGTTTTTGAAAAAATTCCCAGACGTTTCCAGGTTTTTCCAGGTATATACAAATTCCCTGACAATTCCAGGTTTCCAGGTAGGGTAGACACCCTTTTCATAATTTATGAAAAGTTACTTAAAACGCTTTTTAGAGAGATTCCCTGTCTTTTTCAATTTTCTTTTAAAAATCCCTGAATTTCTTTCCTGCCTTCCAGGTTTTCCCTGACTTGCGGCCACCCTGTCTTACAAAGGACCAGAAAAATTGATTGAATTAATGCTTACTCATGTCGTGATGTCGCATTGGCCAATGGAGCCGTCGGAACTATAAGAGGTTTCGACGACTGGCAGTCGCTGGTCCTTTTGACAAAACTGGCCGACGTTTTATCCCTCTTGCAGTAAGTCGTCGTGTCAATGGGAGCTGAGGGAGTTGCTCGAACAATTGAGGGTAGCTCTATGTGATTAGGATTATCAAAACTCGTGCCCAGCTCAGCAGGATCCGTAAGCGGATTATTCTCTCCGGCAAGCGGATTACTGGTTACACGAACCTTAACAAGACGATCAATAAAACAGAATTTAGCATCACTTTGCATCACTTAGCATCACCCTTCAACAATATCATAAACAGTGCAAAGTCAGCAACAAAATAAAAATAAAACGAATTTATACCAACACAATAAATATCCGGCAAAGTTGAAAATTCAATAATAGTATATTATGCACCTAGGGGGAGAAAAAGTCCCTCTTCTGAATAGCGCATACGATATTTTTTTATAACAAATGGATGATTTCAGACATTTTTCGAAATGGTCATGATTCCAGCCCATATTAGATTTCGAATAAAGGAAGCATGATTTACGGTACTGTACCATGTCACGATTCCTTTTATTTATCTCAGTCTTGATTTTCCTTTGTTTTTCCGTTTGGTGAAAATTTTAGAGTGAGTCTCATGGTAGAGTGAGAGAAAAGCACATTTTCCATTTATGGTAATTTTACAGTTAAATATGGTCACTTACCATCAATGATCCAACATTCAATTTTAAACGTTTTTATAAATTTAGAAGAAAGGAATTTAAAAAATCCCTGTTTGAAGTCAGAATCTGTCACAATTTGAAAGCTCCCTCTTCCAAATTTTACATAAAGAAAGTACTTCAAGCGGTTTTTAGAATAGAAGTAGAAGGGTGGCGCCTTGACCGGGAAACCCGGAAATGACCGGGAATTAAATTAAAAATCCGAGAACTTACTTCTGATCGTAGCAAAATTCAAGTTTTCATTATTTTAATAATTTTGGTCAATTTAGAAAAGTTACTTCTACTTTATCTACAGTATTAATGAAAAAAATAATATCGTCTTCATTTTAGGACAGGCAGTTTTGATAAAGAAATATAATTTCTCTTGGAAAAGGGAATTTTTGACATGGAACGAAAATTCTGTTAAAGAATACAAACTGGGATTCAGAAAAAGGAGTTTCAAAAATCTCTTTTTCAAGTGAAGATTCTTCACAATTTAAAAGTTTCTTCTTCCAAATTTTCGAGAAAGAAAGTATGTACTTCAAGTTTTTTTTTAGAGTAGAAGTTGTATTTCGATGAGGAAATATTTCTGAATTATAACATACATTTTTTTTTACATTTTTCGTTGGGAATTTACATTTTTTTCTTGAAAATTCAACAACTTGCGTTTGAAAACTAAACTCATTTGTGAAATATTAAATTTGTTGTTAGAAGATTCATAATTTTAATCAAAATTTCATTCTTTTTAAATGTAACTACTTTGTTGAAATCCATTTTTTCAGCTAAAAATTTAACTATTTTTCTGAAAATCCGATTTTTTAAATTTAAGAACTAGATTTTTAATGGAATATTAAACTATATTATTTTTGGTTGAAATTTTATCATTTTTGGCTAAAAACTCTACTATTTGGTTAAAAACTTATATTTTTAAATTAAAAATTAAACTATTTTCTTTTTAATTTATGTAATTGGTGGAAAATTCGTCTTTTTTGTAGAAAATTCGTTTTTTTGTAGATAATTAATCTTATTGGTTTAACATTCATCTTTTTGTTATGTGTAAAATTCTAGTTCAAAACTTAGCAATTAGGATGTAAATTTGTCCTTTTTAATTGAAAACTCATTTTTCGTTGAAAATTCACGTATTTTGTTTTAAAAAACTACTTTTTTTCTATAGAAAATCGAATTTTTTGTAGAAAATGACTTTTCTCTTTGAATGTTAGTCTCAATGTTTAAAAATTGTTCTTTTTGGTTGAAAATTTAACTATTCCAGTTAAATATTCTTAATTTTATTTAAAAATTTATCTTTATGGTGAAAAATCAATGTACCTGGTTGTTAAATAAACGCTTTTGTTACAAATTATTTCTGTTTTTTGATTGAAGATTCATCATTTTTATTAAAAATTAATTTGTTTCGTTGAAAAGTGATATATTTCATTAAAAACTTATTTTTATTTGGATGAAAAGGAATTTTTTTTTACCGAAAACTTAATTATTTTATTGAAAATTTGTTTCTTTTTTGGTTGAAAATAATTTTGTTCTCAAACTGAAAATACTATTCCAGTTGAATATTCCATCATTTTAGTTAAAAACTCTTATTTAGTTGTTGGTTGGACATTCATTTTTGACTTTAAATTTAATTATTCACTTTTTGGTTGAAAAATGATATTTTTTAATAATGAAAATTCATTGATAGTCTATCTTTTTCACTAAAAATCATTTTTTTGTGTTCAAAGTTCAACTATTTCAATTGAAGTTTTATTGTTTTAGTTGAAAACTAATTTTTTTGGTTTAAAATCCGACTATTTCAGTTAAGAATTCATCATTTTATTTAAAAATGTGTATTTAACTTTTTGGTTGAAAATTTCTTTTCTTTGGTTGATAATTGAACTATTTTGTTCAAATTCATCTTTTTGGTTAAAAATTTAAGTATTTGAGTTAAATATTCTTAATTTTTTTTTTTTTGAAAATTTATCTCTTTGGTTTAAAATTCCACTATTTCAGTTAAAGATTCATAATTTTAGTTAAAAAATAATTTTTCAACTGAAAATTTAACCGTTTCACTTTGAGTTGAAAATGAACCTTGTCTAGTTCAAAATTTAACAATTGGGAATGAAAACTTGTCATTTTTTATTCCAAAATTCGCGTATTTTGTATTTAAAAAACCACTTTTTTTAATAAAATTTCTTTCTTTTTTGGTAGAAATATCTTCTTTGCAAGTTGGTCTTCTTTTGTTAAAAACTAATTTTATTGGTTGAAGGATTCACCATTTTAATTAAAAATTAATTTCTTTGGTTGGAATATCATCTATTTGATTGAAAACTTGTTTTTGATTTGGGTAAAAGGGATCTTCTTGCCGAAAACTTAACTATTTTGTTCAAAATTAGTTTCTTTTTTGGTTGACGTTTTTTTCAAACTGAAAATGTAACCATTATTTCAGTTGAATATTCTACCATTTAGTTGAAAATTCATCACTTTGTTGAAAGTTAGTTTTATTATGGAAAATAATTTTTTTTAACTGAAAATTTAATTTATTCCAATTGAACATTTCATAGTTTAAGTTAAAACTTCTTTCGTTTCAACTATTTAAGTTGGAGATTCATTGTTTTAGTTAAAAAGTCATATTTTTGGCTTAAAATTTAATTATCCCAGTTGAAGACCATCATTTATTTGAAAATTTATCAGTTAAGTTTAAAAATTAACTATTTTTTTGAAAATCCTTTTTTTTGTTTTGTTCAAAATTAAGTTTTTTAACTAAAAGTTTAACTATTCCATTTTGTGTTGGAAATTCATATTTTTTAGAGAAAAATTTAAGTATTTGTTTCAGAATTCATTTATTTTGAAATTTTTTGCTCTGTTGTGTTGAAGGATATTTAGAATAAACGTCATAAAATAAAATCAATGTTTGCGTTCAGCGGCAAGTTTGAACATATTACTTTTTGAAAAACTTTGCCGGGAAATGAGCGGGAATTTGAAACCATCCGCCAAATCGCCACCCTTAAATTATAAAACGAAGCTAATAAAGTTCTACTTTATATCTATGAGCTCGAATTTTTGATAATGAGCCCACTCACCATAAAAACTGTAAGGACATTTTGGTTGCAGATATTAGAATTTTGCAGTAATTTATGGAAAGTTACCATATATAACTGATCAAATTAACGTAAATTGTCAAATAATTTCCGGAAATTTATGACATTTTTTGGTAATTTATAGTAATACTTCAGGTAATTTATGGTACCTTAGAATAAATAACCTAAAATTAAATTTTAAAATGTCTATAAATTTGCGAGTAACATAAGATAAATCAACCAAAACTTAATAAAAATTTCTATAAATTTCCGGAAGTTATTGGATAATATACGTTAATTTGATCAGTTATATATGGTAACTTTCCATAAATGACTGCAAAAGTCTATTATCTGCAACCAAAATGTCCTTACAGTTTTTACGGTGAGTGGGTTTATTATCGTAAAATGCGAGCTCATAGATATAAAGTAGAGCTTGATTAGCCCCATTTTATAAGCGTCTAAAAGAGGTGAAATCATGCATTTGTCATACAAATATTTTTATGTTTGATATAATTTAAGGGTGGCGATTTGGACGATGTTTTCAAATTCCCGGTTATTTCCCGGTTATTTCCCGGTAAAGTTTTACCAAAAGTTATATAGTCATACTTGCCGCTAAACGCAAACATTGATTTATTTTATGACGTTCATTCTAAACATCCTTTAACACAACAGAGCAAAACATTGCAAAATAAATAAATTTTGAAACAAATACTTAAATTTTTCTCAAAAAAATATGAATTTCCAACAACAAATGGAATAATGAAACTTTTTGTTGAACAAAACAAAAAATGGATTTTCAAAAATAGTTAATTTTTCAACTTAACTGATCAATTTTGAACTAAAATGATGATCTTCAACTGGGATAGTTCAATTTTAAGCCAAAAATATGACTTTTAACTAAAACAATTATTCTACAACTGAAATAGTTTTACTAAAAAAAGACAAGTTGTCTATTAAATAGTAGAAATTGTTTTCAATCAAATAGCTGATATTTCAACCAAAGAAATTAATTTTTAATATAAATGGTGAACCCTTCAACCAATAAAATTAATTTTTAACAAAAGAAGATCAACTTCCAAGAAGATAATTTTCTACCAAAAAAGTCGATTTTCTATTAAAAAAGAGTGGTTTTTTAAAAAGAAACTACGTGAATTTTCAATTAAAAAAGACAAATTTTGATTCAAAATTGTTAAATTTTGAACCAGAAAAGGTAATTGTCAACTCAAAGTGGGACGGTTAAATTTTCAGTTGAAAAACTTATTTTTCAACTAAAATGATGAATCTTCAACTGAAATAATAGAATTTTAAACCAAAGAGATATATTTTCAAATAAAATTAAGAATAATTAACTCAAATACTTTAATTTATAACCAAAAAGATGAATTTATAAACAATAAAATTAATTTTCAAACAAAAAGATTATCTTTGTACCGAAAAATAACATTTTCTAAGTAAATACATGAATTTTAACAAAATAGTTGAATTATCAACCAAAGAAGAGAGATTTTCAACCAAAAAGTTACACATACATTTTTAAATAAAATGATGAATTCTTAACTAGAATCATCGAATTTTAAACAAAAAAATTAGTTGTCAACTAAAACAATGAAACTTCAAATGAAATAGTTAAACTTTGAACACAAAAAAAATGATTTTTACTCAAAAAGATAAAGTCTCTACCAAAACTTAAAAAATTTAGTTTTAAATTAAGAAAATCAATGTTTAACCTGAAAAGATGAATTTTTAAATAAAAAATATCATTTTTGAACCAAAAATTGAATAATTAAATTTAAAGTAAAAATTAATTTTCAACGAACAAAAAAGAGTTTTCAACTAAAATTATGAAATATTCAACTGGAATATTACTTTCAGTTTGAGAACAAAATTATTTTCAACCAAAAAAGAAACAAATTTTCATACAAAATAATTAAGTATTCGGTAAAAAAAATTCTTTTTCATCAAAATAAAAATAAGATTTCAATGAAATATATCACATTTCAACCAAAGAAATGAATTTTTAATAAAAATGATGAATCTGCAATCAAAAAACAGAAATAATTATCAACAAACGAGTTTATTTTTCAACCAAAAAAATTGTTTTTTGACCTTAAAGATGAATTTTCAACTAAAATTATGAATATTTAACTGGAATACTTAAATTATTAACCAAAAAGAACCATTTTTAAACATTAAGATTAACATTCTAAGAAAAGTCATTTTCTACCAAAAAAGTCGATTTTTTACAGAAAAAAGTAGTTTTTTAAAACCAAATACGTAAATTTTCAACGAAAAATGAATTTTAAATTAAAAAGGACAAATTTTCATCCAAATTGTTAGATTCACCCAAAATGATCAAATTTTAACAAAAAATAATATAGTTTAATATTCCATTAAAAATCTAGTTCTTAAATTAAAAAATCGGATATTCAGAAAAATAGTTTTTAAACTTTTAGTTTGAAAATTGGATTTCAACAAAGTAGTTACATTAAAAAAAATGTATTTTTGATTAAAATTATGAATCTTCTGACAACAAATTAAATTTTTTACAAATAAGTTTAGTTTTCAAACACAAGTTGTTGAAGTTTCAAGAAAAAAATGTAAATTCCCAACGAAAAATGTAAAAAAAAATGTATTATATGTTATAATTCAGAAATATTTCCTCATCGAAATACAACTTCTACTCTAAAAACAACTTAAAGTACATAATTTCTTAATCGAAAATTTGGAAGAATAAACATTTAAATTGTGACGAATTTTGATTTGGAAAAGGGATTTTTTAAACTTCTTCTTTCTAAATCCTAGTTTCTTTAACGAAATTAACGTTCCATGTCAAAAATTCCGTTTTCCAAGAGAAATTCTATTTCTTTACTAAAACTGCCTGTCCTAAAATGAAGACGATAATAATTTTTTTCATTAATATGCTCTACAACTGTAGATAAAATAGAAGTAACTTATCTAAATTGACAAAAATTATTAAAATAATGAAAAATTGAATTTATCTACGATCAGAAGTAAATTCCCGGTTTTTTAATTCGATTCCCAGTCATTTCCAGTTTTCCCGGTCAAGTGGCCACCCTGACTACTTCTATTCTAAAAACCACTTGAAGTACTTTCTTTATGTACAATTTTGAAGAGGGAACTTTCAAATTGTGACGGATTCTGACTTCAAACAGGGATTTTTTAAATTCCTTTCTTCTAAGTTCGAATGATCATTCTTTTAAAAATTTCCCGTTCCATGCCAAAAAGTCCCTGTTCCAAGTGAAATTATATTTCCTTACGGAAACTCTCTGTCCTAAAATAAAAACTATATTTATTTTCTAAAACTCCTTATTCAAAGTCGGGATAATTATTTTCTAAATTTACCAAAGTTATTGAAATAATAGAAAAACTTTAATTTTACTGCCATCAGGAGTAAATTCCCCGTAATTTTCCGGCCAAGCCGCCACCCTGAGAGTAATGAATTGTGTAATTTAGATGTAATGTAAATCTAATAATAACGGCTCTAGAAATGGATTTTGTAGCTGACTTTGCTCTGTAACCGTTTAAATGTTGCCGATAGGAAAAAGAATAACCTGTTGTGGTCCGCTTCCAGCTCTTTCCAAAGTTGCACGACCCAGCCAGACCCAGTCGTGGGCGTTGGTAGTCGATTCCCTAGGTCTTCGATTCTGCGCCAGTTGATTCGCGGCCGCCCTGGCAGCTCCTAGAACCGGAAGTCCAGGATGCTGAGGGTCCAAAGGCTGGGGCTTGAACTTGCTCGCGTAGACGACACAGGAAACGACGAAGACGACGATCGCGAAGCAGAAGGCCGCCAGCAGGACGTACATCCCAATTTCCAGGGGTGTCATCCGAGGTCCACCCTGGTGTCGAATCCCCACGCCTCCCATTCCCCCTGAAGACATTCCATTAGCTATAGCCATGCGGTGCTGTCTTGCCTGCATCGTTGGTGTGTGGTCGTTTTCGTCTTTTAGTGGGAAACCTTTGCACAAAAATTAGAGAAAGACAGAGAGAAAGGGGGAGGAAGCGTGCAGTGCTGACAAGCGAGACAATCAAGCGCAGCATCTGAAGCTAGACGACCCGACCAGACCTGGATGCAACTCCACACAATTTTCACCCTACTGAATCTTTAGAGTTTTTATAAAAGCAGAATTCTCAGCTCAAAATGGTCTCAAAACAGGAAAAGCAGAGGAAAATTTAACTGTTTAGTTGAAAATTCATCTATTTTCATAGAAAACTCAAGTATTTGATTGAATTTTAAATTTTTTGTTAAAAATTCACATTTTCAAGAACAAATAATCTTTTACGTTGAAAATTCAATAATTTTATTTACATACTATGTTTCTTACTTGACTTAAAAATCTTTCTTCGATGAAAATTTGTTGAAATTTCGTATTTTTGGGTAGAAATATCTTGATTAAAAATTCACATTTCTGGGTTGAAAATTTCACTGTCTTCTAAAAATATCTTTCTTTAGCCTAAAAGGTGCATCTATTTGATTAAAAATGCAACTGGTTTTGGTTTTAGTTTAATCTTTTTTATTTGAAAGTTTCACCAACATTTGGTTGCTAAATATTCTTTCTAGGTTGAAAATTCGTCTCTTTTGCTTGAAAGTTCAACTACTTCATTGTAAATTCAAATTTTAGTTCCAAAATAATAAACTTTTTAGCTGAAAATTGAACAATTTGGTTGAAAATTTATCTTTTCTGGTTTAAAAGTAAACTATTTTCTAAAACATTCGATTTTTCAGCTCGAAAACTCCACTCTTTTGGTAGACATTTTTTTTCGTTGAGAACTCAACTATTTTGTTAAAAAATACAGTATCTTGCGACTTGAAGTTTCTAAATTTTAGTCTAAACACATGACCGAATCCATTTTAAATTAGACAGGGTCTTAATACTTGAAATCGCAGAATCTTTTGTTATTTTGCAATATTTTTCATAGTTACTAGAAAAATTCAAAAATTACATTTTTAGAAAAAAATCTCTCGTCCTCAAAAATGGTTTAGCTCGCAGGAAACTGATAAGATGCCTTTTTGGTATTAGTAGAAACTTTTCAAAAATAATTGAAAAAATAACAGAGGTGGGGTTATCTAGAAAATAAATTTTTTTCATATTTTCAAAATGTGAAGAAAATAATAAAGAAGATTTTCTGAAAAAAAAACAATTTTTTATTCTTTTAAATATTTTTAAAAAGTTTCTGCTAATACCAGGAAGGCACCTTACCAATATCATGCAATCTAAACCATTTATGAGGCTAGGAGAATTTTTTTTTCTAAAAATGTAATTTTTGAATTTTTCTCTTTTTTTAGACGTGCAAACTTTTATCTTAACATGTTTACGTATCTGCCATTGTTTCCAAAAAAGTATAAAATTCGTTTGCAAATAATCTTAATTAACAAAGTACAAATTAAAAAAAAATTTTCCAAAAATCTGAAAGGTGGGTTTTTTGAGAAAAATCGATAGAGGTTTAAAGAAAAATTTTCGGGTTTTTTAGAAAATAAAGCAAAAAATTTAAATAGGGAAACTTTTTATAATTTTTTTTTTTGCAAATCAAAAAATACGTATCGCCTAATTTCCTCTAAAAACAACATACTCGTATTTCATCTTGAGAATGAGCCATGTATTTAGATTCAATTTGCCATGTATTTAGATTCAATTTTTAAGACTTCAAGTCAAAATACATTGCATTTTTAACAAAAGAGTCGAATCCTCAACGAAAAAAAAATTTCTACCAAAAGAGTGGAGTTTTCAAGCTGAAAATCGAATGTTTTAGAAAATAATTGAGTTTAAACCCAGAAAATATAAATTTTCAAACAAATTGTTTAATTTTCAAGTACAAAATTAATTAATTTTAGAACTAACAGTTAATTTTACAACCAAATAGTTGAACTTTCAAACAAAAGAGACGAATTTTTAAGACAATTTTTTAAAAATTAGTTGAATTTTCAACCTAGAGAGAAGAATTACTAATCAAATGTGGTAAAACTTCTAAATAAAAGAGATTAAACTAAAACCACAACCAGTTGCATTTTTGATCAAATAAGTGCACCTCTTAGACAAAAGAAAGAATTTTTTAGAAGACAGAATTTTTAACCAAGAAAGATGAATTTTTGATAAAGATATTTTCTACAAAGAAATATGAATTTTCTAAACAAAAGGGCGAATTCCAAAAAGACAAAAGAGTGGAATTTTCAACGATGAAAGATTTTTAAGTCAAATAAGAAACATAATATTTCAACAAAATAGATAAATTTTCAGAGTAAAAGACGATTTTTAAGTTTAAAATCTGAATTTTCAACAAAAAAAGTTAAAATTCAATCAAAAACTTGAGTTTTCTATGACAATAGATGAATTTTTAACCAAATAATTTAATTTTTAACCAAATAGTTCAATCTTCAATCTATAAAGATGCATTTTGAGTCATCAAGTTAAATTTTTAACTATGTAAGACAAAAATTTTCAACCAAATATGTAGTTAACTTTCAAATAAAAAACATTAATTTTCTATGAAAATGTAGTAGTTAACACCTTTCAAAATTTTTAAAAAGCTTCGGAATTTTTATTCAAAATTTTATTTAAAAAATATTATTTTTGAATCAGTGGCATTATGAATCAAAAAAAGATGAAACTTTTACCAAAAAATACGATTTTTCAACGGCATTTGCAACCAAAGAGATGAATTTTTAACTAAAATTATAAATCTTCATCCAAAAAAATCATTTTTTAACATAGTAGTTCAACTTTTAGACAAGTAGTTGCATTTTCGTTCTAAAACATTAATTTTTGACGTAAAATGTAATAGTCGACATTTCAACTAAAAAAAAATTTTAATTAAAATAAAAACGAATTGAATTTTTCCAAAAAAGACTAATTTTTAAGTAACAGTTGCCTTTTCAATCTGATAATATCAATTTTTTAAACAGAAACATTATTTTCAACCTATTCATTCAATTTTATATCAAAAAGATGAATTTTCTATCCAAAAATATAAATTTTCTACTAACGATGTCGATTTTTCAACAAAATACAAGAAATTTCTACCAAAAAAAAATCAATTTTAAATAAAAAACGAATAAGTTTAACCAAAATTTTCCACGAATTTCCCAAGAAAAAATCAATTTTAAATAAAAAACGATTAAGTTCAACCAAAACTGTTCACGAATTGTTTAATCCTAAACCAAAAAAGATAAATTTTCTACCAAAGAGTTTCAGTTTTAAGCAAGATTAATTTTCTTCGAAAAAGGACGGATTTTCAGTAAAGAAAATTAATTTTAAACCATTTTTAGCCAATAAAATGAATTTTTGAAAAAGTATTTCATCTTTCAATTAAAGTTAAATTTTCGACCAAAAAATTGGAATTTTCAACGACAAAAAAACTACCAAATTTTTAATAAAGAATGAAATAGTGATATCTTTAATTAAGTAAATTAATTTTTAAGCAAACCAAAAAATAAATTTTCTAAAAAATAGTTAAATCTTCATCTAAAAAAAGAATTTTTTGGATTTGTTTACTTATCAATTGGCTAAATTTAAAAAAATCATGGCTTTTTTTCGGGGAAAACATTCCCTACAACTCTACTGTTTCTAATTCTTTTATGACTAAAAAATCTTCAAATATAGTTATTTGTGCAAAAAAATGGTTTGAACGATTTCAGCCATAGAAAAATTTATCTTCAAAATTGAATACGATCCAATATTTTATCCGAAGAAGCCATCCTTCATTAAAATTCAACTATTTTTAAAAAATTGGCAAGAAGCAATCTTAAAAATTCCATCATCAGTAATATTATTTTCATTTTTAAAATCATATAAAAACTAATATTTCAAATAACTGATTTTTGGCACGACAACTACCTTCACAGAAAAAAGGAGAAAAGTCTGTTAAAGATCCAGATCTGGTAGAAACACTGAAGACTGGAGAATAATCACTGAAAAGACCCTCCCTTCCTTCGAAGAAGAAAGTATAAAAAAACCTCAGGACTGACGAGACGACACACGACATACGACACAGACAAGAAACACAAAATCGGTACTTACCGATCAGAATATCGTTTAGGTCTGGCGCAACATCTTTCCCATTTTTTCTCTCCCGCTGATGAGATCCTCCACCTAGGGTCCCTCCATCATTCTGAACAAACTCGGGTCTGTTCGGGAGATCCCTCGAGGCAAAATCCACCTCGACATTCGCGGATGAAGTGGCCAGGGCAAGCGAAGGCGTTCCTCTAGTAGCTGTTCCTTTCGATTTTCTTCCGGAAAGCCTGCAAACGTCCGCCAGGTGCAAAGTGACTTTTAAAAGATCTCCACGACCTTCTCCAACGGCAATGACCCGGGGATGATGGGAAGCTACCATTGGTGCAAAAGCCACAACTTCCGGGTCCAGACTTTCAACGAGTAGGTGATAATCCGAGACTGCGATTTCTCGCAGAGGTGTTCGGGATCCATCGGAAAACTCGATGTCGATGTCTAGCAAACCTTCCTGTATATTGTTTTTTTTCATTATAATATTGTTTTACTGATGACACTTTTTTATTATTCAGGGGCCGCTCAAAAACTACTCTATGCTGTTTAAAAAAAAAACTTTTTTTATCCCTCCCCTTCTTCACCCACGCCTATTTCAAATCCAAATATGTTCGCCCATTTCATTTGATAAACAGGCAATTATAAAGCTTTAAAAAAAAGTTGCATAAAAGTACAAAGAAAATAAAGTCGAATGGAACTTCGAGAAAAAGTTCAGAAAAAGTCGCAACAAAATTTGAAATATAATGAAATAAATAATTTATTTCTTTGGGAATATAAAATATATAATTATTGTATAGCATTCCTTAAAATAAAACCAATAATCCAACGATCCAATTGGGACAAACACCATAAAATTCTCCTATGGAAATTTAAAAAAAGATCCTTCTTTAAAAATAATCTCTGGACAAAAATAAACAAAGTGGAAAGACAAATGAGAAGGCAAGCAACCAAATCAAATTCCTTCTCTTTTTTTATTTCTTTCGTCTTTTTTTATTTTTATTTTTACCTATAATCACAATAAAAGAATCATTTTTCTTTCCACTTTTTTATTTTTGTCCAGAGCTTTTTTTTTTGAAGCAGGATCTTTTTTTAAATTACAATGGAAGCATTTTATGTTGGTTGTCCAAATTTGATCGTTGCATTCTTGGTTTTATTTATAGGAATTCTATACATTAACTGCATTATTTGACGTTAACTAGGATTTTAAATTTGATTTTAATATAATTAAAATTTTTGAAATGTTTATTATATAATTCTCATTGATGTTCAAATATTCTTTACACAATCAAAATTCATTTTAGTGTTGAAACAATTTTTTAGCAGTATTAAAGTTATCAACTGACAACTTGGATTATTTTAAAATGAGAGCATTTTATCATTGATATTTTTTTTTAATTTTAGGAACATGCGTGTTTTAAACTTTAAACTTTAAATTACTCATAAATAAAGGCTTTAAATTTAATATTATACATATAATTTGAATAAGAAAGTGTTCAGTTTTTAATCATTCAGGCCTTAAATCTCAAAAATGCAAATAGTTAAATTTTTAAGTCAAAAAGATGAATTATTTAAAAGACATTTACATTTTGAACAAAAAGTTCATTTTTCACCAAGAAAGATGAATTTTCAACCAAAAGCGATGACTTTTTCCCCATGAAACATGAACTCTCAATCCATAAGGTTAAATTCTCAATCCATAAGGTTAAATTCTCAATCCATAAAGTTGAATTTTCAGTCCAAAAAGATGAATATTTCTTTCAAACAGTTGCATTTTTGACCATAAAAGATGAATTTTTTAAAAAAGAATTAAATTTTTAAGTAAACGGTAAAATTTTCAAAGAAAGAAAATTAAATATAAACTAAAAGAGTTGAATTTTCTACCAAGTATATGAATTTTTAAATAAGAAAAAAAATTGTTCAGAAGACAGTTGAATTTTTAAAAAAGTTGTATTTTTAATCAAGTAGTAAAATTTTCAAAAAAAAGACTATATTATTTAGCATAAAATTAAATTTTTCAGGAAAAAAATCCATTTTCAACCAAAAGAAATGATTTTTCAACCACAAAAGATTATTTTCAACGAAATATTTAAATTTAAAAAAAATTACTCGTAAATCAAATAGTTATATTTACAACAAAATAGTTAAAATATCAATTAAAAAAGAAGAATTTTCAACAAAATAATAAATAAATTTATTAAAAAAACAAATATAATTTGTTGGACTGTCATGCAAAATAGATGAATTTTAAAACAAACATTTTTTTCAAATATTTTAAACTTACAAAGACGAATTTTCAACCTTTAAAGACAAATAATTGCATCTTTAACCAAATAATCACAGCTTTAAGCAAAAAGAACGATTTTTTTAGAGGGAAGTTCAATTTACAAACTAGAACTTTTCTACCAAAAAATATATATTTTCAATAAAAAAAAGATACATTTGTAATCCAAAAGGAAGAATTTAAAATACGGTAATTGAATTTTCAAACGAAAAAGATGAAATTTCAACAAAATATTTCAATTTTCAATCATATATTTAAGCATGTAACTATATAGTTAAACTTTCGATTAATACATTTTTTTAACAAGATAATTGAATTTCATCAAAATACTTGAAATAATTATGAACAAATAATAAAAATATAAAAAAATAATAAATAATAACAAATAATAAATAATTTTGAACAAAGAGGTTAAACTTCCAACCAAACAGTTGCATTTTCAAACAAAAACGTTCAGATATATAACAAAAATAGATCAACTTTCAACTAAAAAATATGTATTTTAACAAATCAACTGAATTCTCATTTGGGAAGGATTTTGCAGTCAAGGGACAAAAAATATTAACTAAATTCCTAAATTTGAAGTCAAAAGGACGAATACTCTAAAAAAAGTTTAATTCTGAACCCAAAAACACGACTTTTCAACTGAAAAGTTAATTTTCCAATAAATAGTTAATTTTCTATGAAAATAATACAATCTTCTAACCAAAACGAATAAAAGAATTTTAAGACATGATAGTTCAACTTTCAAACAAGTAGTAAATTAGGAACTTTTAACAAAAAACTTAATTTTCAACCAAATAGTTAAATTTTAAACCATAATCAATCATTTTTTTTAAATGAAAAATGGAATACATACATTTGCAGTTTAAAAAAATTTATTTTAAACAAAAATAAAAACAAATATTAAACAATATAGTTAAATTTTCATGCAAATAGATACATCATTGACAAATAAAATACATTTTAATACAAAGAAGTTTCTGTTTAAACCCAGTAATTGAATATTTAATCAAGAAGATTAATTTTCAAACAAACAGATGAATTTAGAACGAAATACGTATAATTTCTGTTAATTATTGAATTTTCAACAATAAATGATCAATTTTCTACCAAAAATTCATTAGTAAAATTCTCAGTTGAGAAAATTAATTTACAACTATAAAAAAAGAGAATTTTCCACAAAATAGTTAAACTTTCAACCAAATAGCAGATTTTTTTAACAAAAAGAGATGAAATCTGAAACAAATATATAATATATAGAAGCCTTTTTACTTTAAATCAAATAACTTCCACCAAAAAATAGTTCCATTTTCTTATTGGGTTCTATTAATTACACGTAGTTGAATTTTCAAGAAGAGAAGATTAATTCTCACCGAAAAATATAATAGTTGATATTTAACTAAGAAGAGTTTTAATTATTAATTAAAAAAGTCCAATTTATCCCAAGAGATGAATTCTCCACAAAAAAAATGTAATAGTTGATATTTCAAACAAAAAAGACGAATCCTCAAGAAAAACATAATTATTTTTAACAAAGCGTTGCATTTTTATCCAAAAAATATCAAATTTCTAACTAAAGAGATCATCTTTTAGGCTAAAAAGACGAGTTTTCACATCAGCATTAAATATTCAACCAGAAACGAATTTCAGTTCCCGAGAAAAAAAATGTCAACCAAATTGTTGAATTTTTAAAGCAAAAAGGCGAATTCTCTAGAAAACAGTTGAATTTGCAACCCAAAAATATGAGCTTTCAACTAAAAAGTTCATTTTTCAACAACACAGATGAATCTTCAACTGGTAAAATTAATTTTTAAGAAAATAATTCAACTTTTAACCAAGCAGTCCAACTTTCAATCAAAAAGATTAATTTTCTACAAAAAAAGAATTTAGAACAAAATTTATAGATTTTCTGTTCATTGTTGAATTTTCAAATAAAAAGTATCAATTTTTAATCAACGCGTTGCATTTTTATCCCAAAAAGATCAAATTTCTACCAAAAGAGATGAACTTTAAAGCTAAAAAGATAAATTTCTAAAGCAGAGTTAAATATTCAACCAGAAACAAATTTCATTTACACAGAAAAAAAATGTGAACCAAATTGTTGAATTGTTAAACCAAAAAGGCGAATTCTCTAGAAAACAGTTGAGTTTTGAACTAAAAAGTTCATTTTTCAACAACAGAGATGAATTTTCAACTAGTAAAATTAATTTTTTGGAATATAATTCAAATTTTAACCAAGCAGTCCAACTATCAAGCAAAAATAATAATTTTCTACACAAAAAAATAATTTAAATCAATATACATAGATATTCTGTTCATTGTTAAATTTTCAAATAAAAATGATCAATTTTTAGCCAAAAGAAAAAGATTAATTAAATTTTCAGTCACGATCATTAATTGATAATTAAGTCAGTTCGCATTTAGGAGAAAAAGTGTGAGGCATGGATTTAGATGCTTTATTTGTAAAATAAAATCAGTAGTTTTTGAAGGGGCCTGTAACTTTTAATGCGAAAGAAGTTTAGGTTAACCTGATACTGAGCAGTCAGTTTCCTTGTCACAGATGTTTCGGCAATGTATCCATTTTCGATCGCAGTGTCGGGACTGATCGTGAGTTGAAGACCAGAGACGACTTTTACAGATAGTCGAGTAACTGCAACTCGATCGTTTCCAACACGAACTTCCTTCGCTCCAATCACTCTTCCTGTGATCGGTGAGAGAACTTGCACTTCCGTTCGACCAATACTTCGACCCTGAACTATTCTGCCCTGTATTAAAACAGCGATTCGAGGATCAGAAACTCGGAGCATTGCGAACACCAGGTCCGTAATTCGCAACCACGTTCGGCGATTGACGAAGTAAGAAACCCTTCCGGAATCATGATCCGCTGCAAGAAACCTGCAAAAAAAATTGAATTGTATTTTTAGGAAGACCTTTTTAAAGAAGACAAGAAATTGCCGCTTATTTCCAGGTATTTTACCTATATTATATTATATTTTTCCTAAATTTTTAAATCAAACTCTATTCTAAACTTTTATCTATTTAAAGTAATAAAAAATAAACAACCAATTAAATCATTCAAAGTGGAAGTCTTGAATTTTCAACTTTTAAACTTGAAGTTTAAAAGTTTTTCAATTCAAAATTTTTGTATTCAAATGCGCAATAATTTACAGGTATAAATTAGAAGGTACTAACACTTTTCAATTAAACAGTTTTAAATGCAATGCAGATAAAGTGCATAATTCAAAATTTTTTACATTCAGAAATTATAGAGTTCAAAAATGTAGATTACGTTCCAAAAGTATATATCCACGTTAAAATGTTCAATACTTTAAATAATATGAATAATCAATGAACGTTAGAAGTTAAATTATTTTCATTTTAAATAGTTTAAGCATCCTTAAAAGGCTTTAAAATTTTATTTCAAAATCTCAAGAAACCTATAAGTTTTAAATCTTTTCAAATTAAAATTATTTTTGAAAATTGTAAAGAACATCTAAATAACTTCTAAAATTAATTGAGTTTGTTGAAATTATATAAAATAATTTAAACGAAGTGTGTGTACCAACAAAATTCGACTATTCGTATCTAAATTTCGCTGCAAATGTCCACAGCCTAATTTAAAACAAAATGTAGATTTTTACAGATTTCAATCAAAATTTTTTTAATCTTTTTAAGAATTGTGAAAGGCTCCAAAAGAATATAAACATTTTCTTACTATTCCTAGGAAAAATGAAAATAATTTTTCATTTTGAAAAATTATTTTAACAGAATTGGTCAAAAAAGACCCTGGAATATTTTCAAGATTTTAAAAAAATGTTGCAGGATTTTCTACAAATTGTAGGAAAAATTCTATTTATTTTAAAATATGTTTAGAAGTTCTGAACGAAATGTTTTACACACTTCGTTTATATTACTTGACATCATTTCAAGTTTTAAATTAATTTCAAATTTTTTCAAAACTTCTAAGTATAGTGTTCAATTATTATTTTTAGATAAAACTTCAACAATTCATAAGTTAAACATTTAAAAAATAACACAATAAAAATTATAACGTTAAAAGTTTAAAAGCTTGTCGAAATTTTAACATTTGAAAGCTTTCTATTTTAAACAAATCAAATCAAAAAGATTTTCATTTTGAACAAAAACAATTCAATTTAACCGATTTAACGACTTTTCAACAAAATAGTTGAATCCTCAAACAAAATAACTTAATTTAAAAAAAACAATAATAATTTTCACCAAAATAGTTCAAGTTTGAAAAAAAAGGTTTTCTAACTAAAATAATCGCTAAAACATCAACGATTTTTACAAAATTTCTAACTAAAATTATGAATCAACCAAAAAAGGTAAATTTACAACAAAAACTGTTGTGAATTCAACTAAAAATATTTCCATTTTGAACGAAAAACAGTTGAATTTAACCGATTTAACGATTTTTAAACAAAATAGTTGAATCCTCAAACAAAATAACTTAAGTTAAAAAAAACAATAATAATTTTCACCAAAATAGTTCAAGTTTGAAAAAATAAAAAATAAAGGTTTTTTAACTAAAATAATCGCTAAAACATCAACGATTTTTACAAAATTTCTAACTGAAATTATGAATCAACCAAAAAAGATGAATTTTCAACAAAAACTGTTGTCAATTCAACTAAAAATATTTCCATTTTGAACAAAAAACAGTTAAATTTAACAAAATATTTAAATCCTCAACCCAAATAATTTAATTGAAAAAAAATATAATTTTCGACAAAATTTTGAATAAATAAAAAAGTTTTTGTAAATAAAATCATGAATCATTTAGCAAAAAAATGAACTTTTAACAAAGTAGTTCCACTTTCGACTAAGTAGTTCAATTTTCAACCAAAAAAAGGATGAATCGTTTACCAAACTTTTATAGTTGATACGTGAACTAAAAAAGATTTTCATTTTTAACAAAAAAAACAGTTGAATTTAACAAAAAAAAATACGATTTTTCAACAAAATAGTTGAATCTTCAACCAAATGAAATTAATTTTTTTTTAAATGTTAACAAAAGAATTTAATTTTGAACAAAGAAAAAGAGGTTTCATCTGAAATGATGAATTATGAACCAAAAATGAATTTTTAATAAACTAGTTGAATTTTCAACTAAAACAGATGAATTCTCGACGCAAAACCTAATAGTTGAATACTTTAATCCTCAACGAAAACAAATAATTTTTGTTTAAAGATCAATTTTTCAACTAAATAGTTCGATTTTTATCTGAAAAAAGGTTTTCTTACTAATCTCATGAATCATCAAACAAACAAACAAACTTTTATCAAAATAGTTTTACTTTCAACTAACTAGTTGAATTTTCAATCAAAAAAATATTAATTCTCAACAAAAAATGTACTAGTTGATATTTCCATTAAAAAGAATTTTGATTTCGAACAAAAAACAGTGGAATTTAATCAAAAAAGACGAATTTTCAACGTGGTAAAATCATTTTTTAAGAAACATGTTAAATTTTCAAAAAAATACTAAAATTAACTTCAACTTCAGTTTATCAAAAATTCCCTGACTTTTTACAACCCCTTTTAAATGTCCTCTCTATTAAAATACAGAACTACAACAATACAGAATCTAAAAACCCTGGTCTGTTGTAATACAGAAAAGATTTAGAATAGTATTTCCCAATTTTCTCAGTCTCTTTAGTAATTTATTCAAAGGATACAAAAGATAAAACGGTACCTCGCATGAATTTCGACAGGACTCTGTTGGAAGCGAAGTCTGCAATTTGCAGGGGAATTTCTGTCGATGGAATTGATCTCATCCCATTTGTGTCCACGAAATTTCAAGGAACCATCATCCTCCTCCTCATCTTCATCCAAATCTTCCTCCTCCTCCTCCTCATTTTCCTCCTCGACTGTCTCGTCGTCCGTCTCCAAATCCGTAGAATCAGTTGCAGCATCTGAACTCCTTTTCTTCACGGCTGTTTTTGCATTTTCAGCTTCTTCCAACGCGGTTGCGTTGAGACTCCGTTTGTTTTTCGAGATCGAATGATCCTCAGGGACTTTCCAACTCTTGATTTGATTGAGTCGGGCGTCACTCACACTGACCTCCAGAGGAAATTCTGGCATCCAAACTGTGAATCGTGCGAGGCCAGTGTAGGTTCCATATTTCACGAGAACGGATGCATTACTCGAGCCTCGGATCTCGGATCCATCAACGTAGACGCTGCTACAAGAAGAGGATACCTGCAAAATATTTAATTATTTAGAAAAGGCATTAAGTCTCTCAATTTTCAGTAATTACAGGGATCACAGAGCCAAAGCAAAAGCATCATGAAAAAGGGGGAATTTTTAATTTTTTAAATAATTTTGTTTAATTTTTCAATTACTTCTGTCATTAAATAGTTTATTTGTAGAAATTGGATATAAAAAAGTCAGAGAAAAAATGAAATTAGTATTAGTAATTAGAAAGTAGTATTAATTTGTGGGTTGACATCCAAAACAAGTAAAGGAAGAACATTTGAAATCGGTTAATATCCTCTGCTCTCATTTTTTACTCTATAATTAAAATTTTCTTTAACTAAAAAAATGTGTTGCCTTATTTATTATTTTGTCAAAATATACAAAAACATGTTGTTTGGATTATTTTACATACTGTTTATAACCTTCCAAAATCACAAAAAAATTAAATCTCAAAAAAACATAAATCAGGACAAAAGTTTTTTTTCCAAAAGGCAAAATGATAAAATGTTTCTTTGGTTTAAGCTTAATAAATTTCGATTTCGAAATATTCAATTTTGTTTTTAAATGTATGCATATGGATAAATCCTAAAAAACATGTTTTTGCACATTTTCTAAAAAATTGTCATTGAGCAACAAACTTATCTTTAAATTTCATATTTTTGTCTTATTTTTTAATAGTATAGAAGCTGCAAAAATAACAAATTTGTAATAATTTTTTTATCAAAAGGAAATATGTTGAATTTGAAATCTTTAAATTTTACTAATTTAACATTTTCTCACTTTTGTCGAATACCAATTCACAAGTTTGTTTCCACCCTTAGCGCCCTACTCTTCAGAGCTCTTAAAATCAAATTAAAAATTTGGTCAAGTTAGAACATTTAACATTGTAGTTGATGAATTTGGAATATTCAATTTTTTAATTAGTTATTTAATTTTGTAAATTTCAAATAAACAGCGTTCACAGTCTACTACTTATTTAAAAAGAACCTTAGTACTAACTCAAGAAACTCTGATAAAATTCTGAAAAATTTAATAGATCATTTTTGAAGAAACTTTCAATAATCAAAAAAGTTTCCATCGAATTAGGTAAAATGGGAGTAAAAAGAAGGCAGGACGAATTGCACAGAATAATTCTGATTAATTCGCCCTAACTTAAGTTTACTCCCACTTTTTTTAATTCGTTGGAAATATGTGAAATGAAAAACCCCAATGTGAATTTAAAGAAATCTAAGGAAAATGAGAAGCATTCAATGAAATTCATATAAAATCAAGGTGGATTAAATAATACCAAATCAAACAAAAGCAATTAAAAAATGTTTCTTTTAATTAATTAAAATCATTAAATTTTTAATAAAATAAGAACAATTTAAAGAAATTTAAAGAAACTTAATGAAATAAGATGAAATTCTTGAGAATCCAAGGCGAATTTAAAAGACCTGATAAAACACAGCCAAAAAACCCATTGAATTCAGTAGAATTGAGTGAATTAGGGAGAATGAAAAAGTGCCAGGTAAATGAAAAAATACGCAAGAGAATTCCCAAGAATTCAGGATAAATAAGTATGAATTTAGGGTGAACCCAAAATTAATTCAACTTGTGTACTTAGATGAAAAAATATCCCATTCAGTTTAGTAAAATTGGGAGTCAATTTTGAAGAATTCAATAAAATTCAAGAGATTTCGATGAAATTCGCAAGAATTCAAAAGTATAAAGTTTAACCAAATTTTTTAAATAAAAAATTTCATCGAATTGAGTAAAATATGTTTTTTAACAGAATTCAGGTTCGAATTTAACAAAATTTAAGTGAATTGGACCAACAAACAAAAAACCAACGAATTAACGAAAACTCCATTAAAATATGATAAAATCCCGTGAAAATTCTATAAAATTTCATGATATTTCCTGAAATCCTGAAAAATTGATTAAAGTATCTTTAGAGCTCTTACAATCCTTAAAAAATATTATGCAAATTCTTTGGAATTTTGACGTACCTTAAAAACCTTTATAGGTTCATTAAAATTATTCCATATTTCTCGAAATTCTCAGAAATTATTTACAAATGCATGCAATTTTTTCAAATCCTTGAAGATAATTAAAATCTTTGAAAATTCCTAAAAAAATTTTAATAAAAATGCCTTCAAATTTTTTTAATACTTTAAAATACTTCAAATCCTTTCAAATACCTTCGAATCATCAATATCAATTAAAAATTCCTTGCAATATTTTTAAATTCCCTAAAATATTTAACATCCTTTGAAATCATTCTAAATCCCTTGAAACTTTTTTAATCAGCTCCAAATGATTTAGAATCTTCTAAAATACACTAAAATATTTCAAATCCTTTAAAATTTCATTAAATTACTGAAACGAATTAAGAATTCGGTTGAATCTTTTAAAATACCCTAAAATGTTAAAAATTCTAGAATTTTTTTTATTTAAGTCCATTAAAAAATTTTTAAACTCGTGAATATTTTTTCAAAACCCTTAAGATACTTAACATCTTAGGAAATCCCTAAATTTTTAAAACTAAAAATGCCTTGCAAATTTTGTATATACTTTAAAATACTTAAAATCTTTTCAAATACCTGCGAATCACCGATATCAATAAAAAATCAACTGCAATATTTTTAATTTCCCTACAATATTTTAAATCCTTGGAAATCATTATACAACCCTTAAAACTTTTTAAATCGGCTTTAAATGATTTAGAATCTTTTAAAATACACTAAAATATTTCAAATCCTTTAAAATTTCATTAAATTACTGAAACGAATTAAGAATTCGGTTGAATCTTTTAAAATACCCTAAAATGTTAAAAATTCTGGAAGTTTTTGAATGTAAGTCCAGTAAAAAATTTTTAAACTCGTGAATATTTTTTCAAAACCCTTAAGATACTTAAAATCTTAGGTAATCCCTAAATTTTTAAAACTAAAAATGCCTTGCAAATTTTTTATATACTTTAAAATACTTAAAATCTTTTCAAATACCTGCGAATCACCGATATTAATAAAAAATCAACTGCAATATTTTTAAATTCCCTACAATATTTTAAATCCTTGGAAATCATTATACAACCCTTAAAACTTTTTAAATCAGCTCTAAATGAAATCAGCTCTAAATGATTTAGAATCTTTTAAAATACACTAAAATATATCAAATCCTTTAAAATTTCATTAAATTACTGAAACGAATTAAGAATTCGGTTGAATCTTTTAAAATACCCTAAAATGTTAAAAATTCTGGAAGTTTTTGAATGTAAGTCCAGTAAAAAATTTAAAAACTCGTAAATATTTTCTCAAACCCCTTAAGATACTTAAAATCTTAGGAAATCCCTAAATTTAAAAAAATAAAAATGCCTTGCAAATTTTTTAAATACTTTAAATTACTTAAAATCCTTTCAAATACCTTCGAATCATCGATATCAATAAAAAATTCCTTGCAATATTTTTAATGTCCCTACAATATTTCAAATCCTTGGAAATCATTCTAAATCCCTTAAAACTTTCTAAATCAACTATAAATGATTTAGAACCTTTTAAAATACACTGAAATATTTCTAATTCTTTGAAATTTCATTAAATTACTAAAACGAATTAAGAATTCGATTGAATCTTTTAAAATACCCTAAAATGTTAAAAATTCTAGAAATTTTTGAATGTAAGTAAATTAAAAAATTTTAAAATTCGTAAATATTTTCTCAAAACCCTTAAGATACTTACAATTTTAGGAAATCCCTAAATTTTTAAAACTAAAAATGCCTTGCAAATTTTTTGAATACTTTAAAATACTTAAAATCCTTTCAAATCACCGATATTTGTAAAAAATCAATTGTAATATTTTTAAATTCCCTAAAATATTTTAAATCCTTGGAAATCATTATACTACCCTTGAAACTTTTTAAATTAGCTGTAAATGATTTAGAATCTTTTAAAATACCCTAAAATATTTTAAACCCTTTGAAATTCTACTTAATTACTGACATAAATTAAAAATTCTAGAAATTTTGTTACGTCAGTCCATTGAACAATTTAAAAACTCGTGAATATTTCTTGGAATATTTTAAAATACCATAAAACATTTCAAATTCTCAGTAATCTTTTGAAATCCCTTGAACGAAATTTCTTTAAATTTTAAAATGACATCAAAGCTTCAAAATTATTTGAAATCACTTCAAATTTTTTGAAATCTATTTAAAATATCCTAAGATATTTCAAATACTTTAAAATATTTTGAAATCCCATACAATTTAAAAAATATCTTTAAAAAATCCTTGGAATTCTTTAAAATACCCTAATATCCTCAAAAAATGTTAATTCCCCAAAACTTATTAAAATCAATTGCAAATTTCTTGGAATATTTTTAAATGTCGTAAAATCTTGTTTAATCTTTAAAATTCTTTAAAGTCTTTGGTAGTATCTTGAAGTATTTGCATATCTTTTAAATCAGACGAAGATGAATCAAACCCAACAAAAATTTAAAGAAAACTCCATTGAATTAAGTGAATTCAGAAAAATTCAAGTAAATTATGGTAAAAAAATTATAAATAAATTCAAATGGAGTGCAAAAAATGTTTGAAAATCTCTTCAAATCTTTCAAACACTATGAAATTTCTCGCATTTTACGAATACATTTTTTCAACTCAATATAGATATTACAAAATCCCTTAAAATTACATGAAATATGATATTTCTTAATATCCTGAAAAATTGATTAAAGCACCTTGAGAGCATTAAAAATCCATTAAGATAACTGAAATCCTCATTTCAATTATTACCCATGTTCGTAAAAACTCGAAATGAAAACTAAATTAAAAATACCCTTAAATTAATGTTATACTCTTATATAGAATCGAAAAATAAAGAAAATTAAATTTACCCAATCATTAAAATTTTTATTTGAAAAAACTTTTACAATACAAACCTTAAGGACACTTTCATCTTCAGAGTGGCAGGAAGATTGCAGGGTCACATCAGCTACTTTTCCTGCTTGGCTCACGATGAAAACCTTCATTGCTTGAGAAACTTGTCTTCCGGTAAGCACCGCTGTATTCATTACTTCCCAGTTCTAGAATCATAAAAAGATCACGTTTTAAAATAAGTACAGTGGATAAAATACGAAAAATGAGGACCTGCCACATAACAAATCGTTTCAACAAACGTTCTTTTCTACGACTGAGTATTTTGACATAGTTTAAACCAGTAGATTATTCGAGGCATATTGAATGAATTCAATACGAAATTTAAAAAAGTTTAAACAAACAGTTGCGTTATTAATCAAATAGATGAATTTTCCAGTGAAAAAGACGAGTTTTCCAAAAATATAGTCAAGGATTTAACCCGATGGTACTATTTTCAAGTGAAAAAGACTAATTTTTTCGAAGACAGTTAAATTTTTAACAAAAAAGTTACTTTTTATTCAAGAAAGATAAATATATTCAACGAAGAAGAATGACTTTTCTATCATAAAAGATTAATTTTTAAGAACCTAGTTAAAATTTGGACATTCGAATTTTCCATTAAATGGTCGAATTCTGAAAACAAAGACCAATTTAAAAAAAAAGTTAAATTGTCATTTAAAAAAAAGTTTATTTTTAACCAAGAAAGATAACTGTTCTATCATAAAAGATAAATTTTCAACAAAAGAATAAAGATTTTAAACTAAAAAGTCAACTTTTTTTAGAAAAAAGTGGACCTTTAAATCGGAAAAGATGACTTTTAACAAGTCAATTGAATTCTCAACTAAAAAGATGACCTTTCAACAAACGAGAATAATTTTATACCCAAAATGACGATTTTTTTAACCAAATTTATGCATTTCATACCAAATAGTTGAATTGTCAATCAAAAAATTTAATGTTCAACTAAGAATATTAAGTTTCTATCTAAAAAGACGACTTTCAACAAAACAGATGAATTTTATACTAAATATTTGAATTGAATAAAGTTTCAACCAAAAATAAAATAGTCAAATTTTCATATAAAAACTCTTATAAAAAAAATAACTTTAAACAAAATAAAAAACAAATTTCCAACAAAATTCTTAAATTCCCATCCAAAAAGATGCATTTTTGACCAGGAAGATTAATTTTCTATAAAAGCAAACGAATTTGTAAATTCTACATTACATAGGATAAAAATTTAACCAAGCATTGAATAGTTACATTTTCAGATAGAAAAAATCAGTTTTAACACACAAAAAATCATTAATGTTTTAAAATAAAAAGCCGAATTATCTACATAAATTTGAATTTTCAAATCAAAAATATTATTTTGCAACCAAAAAGCTGAATTTTCAACTAAAAAAAAATTTAATTTTTAACCAAATATTCGAAATTTTCAACCAAAATTGGAATAATTAATTACTAGTCTTTAATATGTGTTTGAAAAAAAACATGAAACGAATTTTCGTGAAAATAGTTAAATTTCCAACAAAGTAGTTGAACCTTTGGTAAAAAAAAATTGTTTTATCTGCTTTATATAAGTTCGTTACTTGTTCGTTTAGGAAAAGTATAACCAGACGACTTTTTTCTTTTAGGACATCGCTGAATCAAAAGCCATTATGAGTTGCATTAAAAAGGGCTCTTGTTAAGACTTCGCTTTTCATTACTCGTATTTCATCGTGAATTCGAAACTCAATTTCACATTTAATCGTCTAGTAATTATTCATGGAGATTAATTCATGGGAGTCTTCGTCCTTACGAAGCAGATTATTATTTCCAAAAGCACTTTGATTTAACAGGATTAAAACTAGATCTCTGATTGAAGATATTCAAATATTAAAAATGTGAACAAATCTCCTAGATTGTTTAATTTTTAAGACTTAAATTATAAGAATTTAATTTTGGGGCTTTCAAAATGTAAGTTCTATAATCTAAAAATATATATTATAAATATTTGATCAAGAAATTACTTTATTGGTTGAAAATTAAAATCTTTTTGGATTCAAATATTACCTATGTAACCATTTTGTTAAAAAGTCATCATTTTTGCTAGAAACTTATAATTTTTTTTTTTTAATTCATCTATCTTGGCAGTAAATTAAAAAATTTGATTGAAAATTCCTATTTTTGGCTTTAAAATGCCACAAGATTGTGGCAACTTTTCTTATTTATTAACATAAAATTAAATCTTTAAGTATTCATCTCTTTGGCTAAAAATTAACATACGTTGTAGACAATTTTTTTTTGAGTTGATTCTTTTTTCAATTTAACTAGTTTTGATAAAAATAGATCTCTTTTTTTTGGGTTCAAATATCAAATTTACTTTTTTGTTTTAAGTATTTATCTTTTTTTTAATTGTTGATCTTAGGTTTATTGACCAAAAAAAATTAAATTATTAATTTTAAATGTTAATTTTGTTTTGTCTACTGGTCTATATCAATATTATTAAAATATTGATAATTCTTAAGATTATGAAAAATGTCTCTATCTCCGCTGGGATCTGAACCCAGGACCTTCAGATTTCCGGTCTGATGCTCTTACCAACTGAGC
>JAAAKG020165958.1:0-14024 GCA_010014905.2 Druon quercuslanigerum
AAAAAATCAACAAAAATTGAAACAGTTTAATTTTCATTAAAAAAAATTCATTTTCAATAAAAAATACTCTTTGTTTCAACACAAGAAATGAAATTTGAACCAAATATTTTCAACAACAAATAGGATAGTTTAATTTCCAGTTAGACAAATAAATTTTTAACCAAACTAATGATTTTTCTACCAAAAAGATCAAATGTCTATAAAGACGAATTCAACAAAAAATGGAATATTTAAATTTTCAGTTAAAAAAAATAAATTTTCAAATAAAAAATGAAAATTTTCAACCAGAGACTTTATTTTTCGTTGAAAATTACTCTATTTTGTTGAAAGTTTGTATTTTGTGATTTTGATGAAATAATTAATCCTTTTTTATTTTAAATTCATTTTCTCGTTTAAAAATTAGTTTTTTATTAAAAGTTTATTTAGTTTTTTTATTGAATTGCAAACTAATTTTTTTAACTTAAAATTTACCTATTCCGTTTTTCGTCTAAATTTTCTTTAGAGATTTAATCTTTTTCGTTGAAAAAAAATCTGTTTGGTTGAAACTTTAACTACTTTGTTGAAAATGTGTTTCATTTGGTTAAAAAAATATTTCTCTGACATAAAATTAAACTATTATATTTTTTGATTAGAACTAATCTGTTTAAGTTGAAAATTCATCTATTCTTTTGACAATTTGAGTTCATTTCCTTGGTTAAAAATTTTTCCAATTTTGTGGAAAATTTGTTTTCCTTTGTTCAAAGTTATTTCTTTTTACTGAAATTGTAGCTAATCCATTATTGCTGTTAAATTTATTTTTTTCAATCACTTATTTTGGTAAAAAACGAAGCTTTTTGGCGGAAAATTCATGTATTTTGTTAAAAATTATTCTTTTTCGGTAGAAAATTAACTTTTTTTGGTTGAAAATTCTATTCTTCTAGTTAAAGATTTTTCATTCCAGTTAATAATTCATCTTTCTGCTTTAAAATTCAAGTATTTCATTAAAATATTTACAATTTTAATCTAAACTTCATCTCTTTGCTTGTAAATGTAACTATTTTTTTAAAGTTAGTTTTTTTGTTGTTAAAAATTAGTTTTTTATCGAAAAGAATTTTTGTAACGAAATATTTAACTATTCCATTTCTTGTCTAATTTATTTTCTAGATATTTATTTTTTTTTTAAATTTCTATTTTTTTGAAAATTTAACTATTTTATTTGAATTTTTGTTCTATTTGCTTAAAAAGTTTTTTGTTTAACTGAAAATTTATTTTATGTTGAAAATTTATATTCCCTAGATAAAAATTCATCTATTTTGTTGAAAATTGGTCTTTTTTTATTAGAAAATTAACTTTTTAGGTTGAAAATTTATCTGTTATAAATTATTCTTTTTCTGTTAGAAAATAAATCTTTTTGGCTTTAATGCCATTTCTTTGCTTGGAAATCAGTCATTTTTATTGAAAATTATTTAATATTTTTTATAGAAAATTCATTTATGTGGTTAAAAATTGAACTCTTTTATTATGTTCATCTTATTTGCTTAAAAAATTAATTCTCTAATTGAAAGTTAAACTGTTATATTTTTTTGTAGACAATTGAACTCTCAGGTTGAAAATTCAACTATTAGATTGAAAATTCCATCAAAATTACAATATTTGATTGGAAATTCAAGTATTTTTTTTTAAATTATTTATTTTTTGGTAGAAAAATAATCTTTTTGGTATCTTCTGGATTGAAGAGTCAGTTTTGTTAAAAATTAAATTTTTAGGGAAAATGTAGCTATTCCTTTATTGCTCTAAAAACATTCTTCGAATTAAGTATTTTGGTAAAAAAATCACCGTTTTGGTGGAAAACTCACTTATTTTGTTAAAAATTATTCTTTTTGGTAGAAAATTAATTTTTTGGAATAAAATTTAATTTCCTTGGTTGAAAATATTTTTTTTTTAATTTGTAACCTAATTTTTGTAACTGAAAATTTAATTATTCCGTTTTTCATTCAATTTTTTTTATATATTTAATTCTTTTAGTTTAAAAATCTTCTGTTTTGTTGAAAATTTATCTATTTTGTTCAAAGTTTGTCTTTTTTTATAGAAAATTTATCTTCTGGATTGAAAATAAAATTATTTAGTTATAAATTTTTTTTTCGGGATTGAAGATTAATCATTTTAGTTAAAACTTAGTTGCTTTATTTAAAAATCCATTCTTATAGTACAAATTTGCTTAATAAATTTGTGTTTGATGAATTATCATTTTTAGTTGAAAACTAATCTTTTTTATACAAATTAATCTTCTTGATCAAAAATTAATCTTTTTGGTCAAAAATGTATTTATTCTAGTTAAAGATTCATCATTTCAGTTTAAAATTCATCTTTCTTGTCTAAAATTCAACTATTTCAGCAAAATATTTACTTTTTTATCAAAATCTAATTTTTTAACCTAAAAAACTAATTTTTTAAACTAAAAATTAAACTTTTCTATTTTTTGTTGATAATTTACCTTTCTTAGTTAAAAACTGATATATTTTCATGAAAAATGGTCTTTTTTTGGCAGAAAATAAATATTTTTCTTAAAATTTCATTTCTTTGGTTGAAAATCGGTATTTTTTATTGAAAATTAACTTTTTTAGCTCAAAATTGATTTATTTCAAGTTTTACTGAATTTCTTTACAGACAATTAATCTTTCTGATATTAAATTATTTTTTCTAATTATTTACTTGAAAAGTTAATTCTTTAAATCTGATCTATTTTCTTGAAAAATTGTATATTTTTGTAGAAAGTTAATTTTTTATGTTCAAAATTCATGTATTTGGTTAAAAACTATATTTTTTAGTAGAAAATTAATCTTTTTAGTATTTTCTGTATGGAAAATTTGATTATTTTGTTACAAATTTATTTTCTGTATTGAAGATGCATCATTTTAGTTAAAAGTTAATTTATTTGGTTAAAAATGTATTACATTTTTTGGAAAATTTGTTGTGTTTTTTTAAAAATTAGTTTTGTACGGAAAATGTAGCTATTCCATTATTGCTACAAAATCGATTTTTTTAATTACGTATTATGGTAAAAAATGAACCGTTTTGGTGGAACACTCACTTATTTTCTTAAAAATTATTCCTTTTTGGTAGAAAATTAGTTTTCTTGATTGAAATTTAATTTTTTTGGTTGAAAATACGTATTTTCTTTTTTAATTGTAAAATAATTTTTGTAACTGAAAATTTAATTATTCCGTTTTTCATCTATTTTTTGAAATATATTTAATTCTGTTTTGTTGAAAATTTATCTATTTTGTTAAAAATTTGTATTTTTTTGCAGAAAATTTATCTTCTGGATTGAAAATAAAATTATTTAGTTACACATTTATTTTCTGAATTTAAGATGCATCATTTGTGTCAAAAATTCATTTCTTTAGTTAAAAATCCATTCTTTTAGTAAAAATTTGCTTAATACATTTTTGTTTGATGAATTATCAATTTTTAGTTGAAAAATCATCTTTTTTGATACAAATTAATCTTTTTGGTCAAAAATGTATTTATTCTAGTTAAAGATTCATTATTTCAGATTAAAATTCATCTTTCTGGTTTACAATTCAACTATTCCAGTCAAATATTTACAATTTAATTAAAAATTCATCTCTTTTTTTTGTAAATGTAATAATTTTTTTAAAAGTTAGTTTTTTTCTTGAAAATCAGTTTTTTTAACCAAAAACTAATTTTTTTAAATAAAAATTAAACTACTCTATTTTTTGTTGATAATTTATCTTTCTTAGTTAAAAGTTCATATATTTTCATGAAAAATGGTCTTTTTTTGGCAGCAAATAAATATTTTTGTTAAATTTTCATTTCTTTGGTTGAAAATCGTTATTTTTTGATTGAAAAATAACTTTTTTAGTTTTTTTCTTGAAAATTAGTTTTTTTAATCAAAATCTAACTTTTTAAAATAAAAATTAAACTATTCTATTTTTTGTTGATAATTTATCTTTCTTAGTTAAAAATTCATATATTTTCATGAAAAATTGTCTTTTTTTGGCAGAAAATAAATATTTTTGTTAAAATTTTATTTCTTTGGTTGAAAATCCGTATTTTTTATTGGAAATTAACTTTTTTAGCTAAAAATTGATTTATTTCAAGTTTTGAAGAATTTTTTTTATAGACAATTAATCTTTTTGATAGAAAATTATTTTAGCTAATTATATTCTTGAAAAATTGTATATTTTTTTGGTATCTTTTGGATGGAAAATTCAATTATTTTGTTACAAATTTATTTTCTGGTTTGAAGATGCATCATTTTAGTTAAAACTTCATTTCTTTAGTTAAAAATCTATTCTTTTAGTAAAAATTTGCTTAGTACATTTTTGTTTGATGAATTATCCTTTTAGTTGAAAAATCGTATTTTTTTATACAAATTAATTCTTGGTAGAAAATTAATCTTTAGTCCAAAATTTAATTATTCTAGTTGAAGATTCATAATTTCATTTCAAAATTCATCTTTATGGTTTAAAATTCAACTATTCCAGCCAAATATTTAGAATTTAATTAAAAATTCATCTCTCTTTTTTTTAATGTAACTATTTTTTTTTTAAAGTTAGTTTTCTTTTCTTGAAAATGAGTTTTTTATTAAAATCTAATTTTTTAAACTAAAAATTAAATTATTCTACTTTTTCTTGATGATTTGTCTTTCTTATTTAAAAATTCATATATTTTCATGAAAAATTGTCTTTTTTTGGAAGAAAATACATATTTTTTTATTGAAAATTAACTGTTTTAGCTAAAATTTTATTTATTTCAAGTTTTGCTGAATTTTCTTACAGACAATTAATCTTTTTGATAGAAAATTAATTTTGCTAAATATATGCTTAAAAAGTTAATTCTTTAAATCTGATCTATTTTCTTGAAAAATTGTAAATTTTTGTAGAAAGTTAATTTTTCATGTTCAAAATTCATATATTATGTTAAAAATTATATTTTTTAGTATTTTCTGTATGGAAAATGCAATTATTTCGTTACAAACTTATTTTCTGTATTGAAGATGCATCATTTTAGTTAAAAGTTAATTTATTTGGTTAAAAATGTATTAAATTTTTGAGAAAATTTGTTGTGTTTTGTTAAAAATTAATATTTTACGGAAAATGTAGCTATTCTTTTATTGCTACAAAATCGATTTTTTCAATGACGTATTTTTGTAAAAAAAGAACCGTTTTGGTGAAAAGTTCACTTATTTTGTTAAAAATTATTCTTTTTTGGTAGAAAATTAATTTTTTTGATTAAATTTTAATTTCTTTGGTTGAAAATGAGTTTTTTAAAAAAATGTAAACTAAATTTTGTAAATGAAAATTTAATTATTCCGTTTTTCATCTATTTTTTGTAATATATTTAATCTTTTTGGTTTATAACTCTTCTGTTTTGTTGAAATTTGTCTTTTTTTTTAGAAAATTTATCTTCTGGGCTGAAAATAAAATTATTTAATTATAAATTTATTTGCTGGATTAAAGATTATTCATATTAGTTAAAACTTCATTTCTTTAGTTGAAAATCCAATCTTATAGTAAAAATTTGCTTAATAAATTTGTGTTTGATGAATTATCTTTTTTAGTTGAAAACTCGTCTTTTTTGATCAAAATTAATCTTCTTGATAAAAAATAAATCTTTTTGGTCAAAAATTTATTTATTCTAGTTAAATATTCTTAATTTCAGTTCAAAATTCACCTCTTTTCTTTGTAAATGTAACTATTTTTTTAAAAGTTAGTTTTTTTTTCTTGAAAATTATTTTTTTTCTAAATCTAATTGTTTTAACCTAAAAAACTAATTTTTTAGACTAAAAATTAAACTATTCTATTTTTTGTTGATAATTTATCTTTCTTAGTTAAAAATACATATATTTTCATGAAAAATTGTCTTTTTTTGGTAGAAAATAAATATTTTTGTTGAATATTCATTTCTTTGGTTGAAAATCGGTATTTTTTATTGAAAATTAACTTTTTTATCTGAAAATTCAATTATTTCAAGTTTTTCTGAATTTTTTTATAGACAATTAATCTTTTTGATAGAAAATTATTTTTGCTAATTATATTCTTGAAAAATTGTATATTTTTTTCGTATCTTTTGGATCGAAAATTCAATTATTTTGTTACAAATTTATTTTCTGGTTTGAAGATGCATCATTTTAGTTGAAACTTCATTTCTTTAGTTAAAAATCTATTCTTTTAGTAAAAATTTGCTTAGTACATTTTTGTTTGATGAATTATCCTTTTAGTTGAAAAATCGTATTTTTTTATACAAATTAATTCTTGGTAGAAAATTAATCTTTAGTCCAAAATTTAATTATTCTAGTTGAAGATTCATAATTTCATTTCAAAATTCATCTTTATGGTTTAAAATTCAACTATTCCAGCCAAATATTTAGAATTTAATTAAAAATTCATCTCTCTTTTTTTAATGTAACTATTTTTTTTAAAGTTAGTTTTTTTTCTTGAAAATTATTTTTTTTATAAAAATTTAATTTCTTTGGTTGAAAGTCAGTATTTTTATTGACAATGAACTTTTTTAGCTGACAATTGATTTATTTCAAGTTTTGCTGAATTTTTTTATAGACAATTAATCTTTTTGAACCTTAATTTGTGTGATGGAAAAATAAACTATTTTTTTATGTTTATTTTATTTGCTTAAAAAGTTAATTCGTTAAATCTTATCTGTTTTCTTGGAAAATTGTATATTTTTGTAGAAAAATTTACTTTTAGATTCAAAATTCATGTATTTTGTTAAAAATTATTTTTTTTAGTAGAAAATTAATCTTTTTGGTATCTTTTGGATGAAAAATTCAATTATTTGGTTACAAATTTATTTTTTTTTGATTGAAAATGGATCATTTCAGTTAAAATTTTGGTTAAAAATTTATCAGATTTTTTTGGAAAATTTGTTTTGTTTTTTAAAAATTATTTTTTTCCTGAAAATGTAGCTATTTCATTATTGCTACAAAATCGATTTTTTCAATTACGTATTTTGGTAAAAAATGAACCGTTTTGGTAGAAAATTCACTCATTTTGTTAAAAATTATTCTTTTTTGGTAGAAAATTAATTTTTATGATTGAAATTTAATTTCTTTGGTTGAAAATGAGTTGTTTTTTTAAATTGCAAACTAAATTTTGTAAATAAAAATTCAATTATTCCGTTTTTCATCTAATTTTTTTTTATATATTTAATCTTTTTGGTTTAGAACTCTTCTGTTTAGTTGAAATTTATCCATCTTTTAAAAAATTTGTCTTTTTGTATAGAAAAATTATCTTCTGGATTAAAAATAAAATTATTTAGTTACAAATTTATTTTCTGGATTAAAGATGCAACATTTTAGTTAAAAATCCAATTCTTTAGTTGAAAATCAATTTTTATAGTAAAATTTATTAATTTTATCATTTATTTTTATGTTAAATTTATTTATTCTAGATAAATATTCATAATTTTAGTTCAAAATTCATCTTTCTGGTTGAAAATTTAAACAATCCAGTCAAATATTTACAATTTAATTAAAAATTCACATCTTTTTTTTGTAAATGTAACTATTTTTTTTAAAGTTAGTTTTTTTGCTTAAAAATTAGTTTTTTATCAAAATATAATTTTTTAAACTAAAAAAACTAATTTTTGTAACTAAAAGTTAAACTCTTCTATTTTTTGTTGATAATTTATCTTTCTTAGTTAAAGTTCATATATTTTAATGAAAAATTGTCTTTTTTTGGCAGAACATAAATATTTTTGTTCAAATTTCATATCTTTGGTTGAAAATCGGTATTTTTTATTAAACATTAACTTTTTTAGCTGAAATTTTATTTATTTCAAGTTTTGCTGAATTTTTTTATAGATAATGAATCTCTTTGATAAAAAATCATTTTTGTTAATTATTTGCTTAAAAAGTGAATTCTTTAAATCTCATCTATTTTCTTGAAGAAGTGTATATTTTTATAAAAAATGTAACTTTTCGGGTCAAAATTTATGTATTTTGTTAAAAGATATTTTTTTAGTATAAAATTAATCCTTTTGGTATCTTCTGGAAGGAAAATTCACTTATTTTGTTAAAAATTATTCTTTTTTGGTAGAAATTTTTTTTTTTTTTATTGAAATTTAATTTCTTTGGTTGAAAATGTGTTTTTTTTTAAATTGTAAACTAAATTTTGTAAATGAAAATTTAATTATTCCGTTTTTCATCTAATTTTTTTTTTAGAAATTTTATCTTTTTGGTTTAAAACTCTTCTGTTTAGTTGAAAATTTATCTATCTTGTTAAAAATTTGTCTTTTTTTTGTTGAAAATTTATCTTTTGGATTGAAAACAAAATTATAAGATGCAAATTTATTTTCTGGATTAAAGACCCATCATTTTAGTTAAAACTTCAATTCTTTAGTTGAAAATCAATTTTTATAGTTAAATTTATTAATTTTATCATTTATTTTTATGTTAAATTTATTTATTCTAGTTAAATGTTCATAATTTCAGTTAAAAATTCATCTTTCTGGTTCAAAAGTCAACTACTCCAGGAAAATATTTACAATTTAATTAAAAATTCACATCTTTTTTTTTTTGTTAATATAAGTTTTTTTAAGATCGGTTTTTTCTTAAAAATTAGTTTTTTATCAAAATCTAATTTTTTTAAACTAAAAAACTAATTTTTTTAATTAAAAATTAAGCTATTCTATTTTTTGTTGAGAATTTATCTTTCTTAGTTAAAAATTTATATATTTTTATAAAAAATTGTCTTTTTTTGACAGAAAATAAATATTTTTGTTAAAATTTCATTTCTTTGGTTGAAAATCGGTATTTTTTATTAAAAATTAACTTTTGTAGCTGAAAATTTATTTCAAGTTTTGCTGAATTTTTTTTATAGATAATTAATCTTTTTGCTAGAAAATTATTTTTACTAATTATTTGCTTAAAAAGTTCATTCTTTAAATCTCATCTATTTTCTTGAAAAATTGTATATTTTGTAGAAAATTAAACTTTTAGATTCAAAATTCATGTATTTTGTTAATCAAAATTTTTTTGTAGTAGAAAATTAACCTTTTTGGTATCTTCTGGAAAGAAAATTCACTTATTTTGTTAAAGATTATTCTTTTTTGGTAGAAAATTTATTTTTTTTATTGAAAATTAACTTTTTTAGCTGGAAATTTATTTGTTTCAAGTTTTGCTGAATTTTTGCTTAAAAAGTTAATTCTTTAAATCTTATCTATTTTCTTGAAAAATTGTATCTTTTTGTAGAAAATTAAACTTTTAGTTTCAAAATTCATGTATTTTGTTAAACAAAATTTTTTAGTAGAAAATAATTCTTTTTGATATCTTCTGAATTGAAAATTCAATTATATGGTTACACGTTTATTTTCTAGATTGAAAATGCATCATTTTAGTTTAAAGTTCATTTCTTTGGTTAAAAATTTATCAGATTTTTTTGGAAAATTTGTTTTGTTTTCTTAAAAATTAATTTTTTAAACCGAAACTGCAGCTACTTCATTACTGCTATAAAATATTTTTTTTCAATTACATATTTTGTCAGCAAATGCATATACTTCGTCTTTATGACATGAAAATTCAACTCTTTTCTTGAAAATTCTAATTTTGTTTCTTTAATTTAAGAGATTTTTATTGAAAATTAAAATATTTATTAACTTTTATAACTCTGTTAATTTGTTAAATTAAAATATTTGTAAATCATAATGATCTTACCTCCATAGGGATTGGTTTAGGAATTATTTCATCCTCGGCTAAATCCGTAAGTCCAGTTACCGAACTCATGGACAAAGTTAGAGGCACATTTGCTACCTTGACTTCCATATTGTCCTTAAATAAAGCCATAACTTCTTCTTTGTCGTGAACATTAATTCCAAAAAGGTTGCTCTCGTCAGAAAATCTTCCTCGGTCCTGGGAAGATCGTTTACTGCAGGTTGATTGACTCGCCTGTGATAATCTTTTCGAATCTTCTTTATCCTTCAAACTATGATCCAATCTTAATTTAATCTTCGCCCTGCATTCGGAATCCGACGGCAATTCTACCCATCCTCTCGACCTCGAGCTGAACTTTGTCTAAAAAACCAAAAGAGAAATTAGCAATTTCAATTCGAGCCCCAGGGTCGCCACTTTTTCAAAGTGGAATTTTCTCCAACTAATCATATCCAATTGCATAATCTAGATTCTCGATCATTCAAATTCAAGGGAATTTTGGATATTTATTTTAAATATTTAAGCCAAATTTTATCCTCAAAAGTAAGAGCGTTCTATTTCTATTTATTCACAATAGAGCTTTTATTTTATGTATTTTTTTTGGGACGGGGTCTCTATTTTCTATATTTTTTTTTAATTTTAGGGAATTGTGAGTCTAATCGGAGAATATCGAGTTTGTGATTTTATTATAAAAGCGAGATTTTTCGGTGGTCATGTACTAACTCATGCCTTCGCGAGGGGTTGATCACTCTTGAAATCTGGTGTAAGAGCATTCTTGATTTCTTCTAAATCTTTCTGAAATGTTTAAACATCTTTGTACATTTTTTGAAATCGTTGTAAAATCTTGTGGAAGTATTGAAACAATTGTGAAATCTTTTCGAAATACTTTAAAATTATTTGAAATCTTTCAAATCTTTGTGAAACCATTAAAGTCCGTGCGACATTTTTTTACATCTTTGAAATTTTTGTGAATTATTTCATATCTTTGGAAATCTTCAAAAAACTTTTGGGAAATCTTTCTAAAATCTTTGTCAAATCTTTGTGTATATTTAGAATGCATTAAAATATTTGTAAAATATTTTGAAGTATTTGTGAAACCTTTAAAGTCCTTGTGCAATTTGTTAAACTTTTTCAATTTTTTGTGAAATCTTCTGAGATTTTTGAAATAATTGTAAAATATTTGTGATTTTATTGAAATTGTCAAGAAATTTTAGAAGATTTTTTACTTCTATATAAGCTATAACTTTTTAAAATTTGCGAACTTTTGTGAATTATTTGAAATTATTTGAAGTTTTCAAAAAATCTTTGGGAAATCTTTCTAAAATCTTTTTAATCTTTGCCAAATCTTTGTGAATATTTAAAATGCATTAAAATCTTTATAAAATATTTTGAAGTATTTGAGAAACCTTTAAAGTCTTTGTGCAATTTGTTGAAATTTTTCAATTTTTTTTAAATCTTCTGAGATTTTTAAAATAATTGTGAAATATTTGTGATATCATTGAAATTGCCAAGAAATGTTACAAGATTTTTTAAACCTTTTTCTTTTAAAAATTTGCAAACTTTTTTGAAACATTCAAAATTATCTGAAAAAATTTGAATCTTTGTGCAATGATTAAAATCCAGACGAAGTTTTTTGAAATTTTTGAAGTTTCGAAATTACTGTGAAGTTTTTTAAAATTCTTGAAATCTTTGTGAATTTTTTCAAATCTTTAAGAAGATTTTTAAATCTTTATAAATTTTTTAAAATCTTTTTGAAATCTCTTAAAACTGTTGTGAAATCTTTGTGAAATCATTGAAATCATTGTGAAATCATTTTGAAATCTTTTGAAATCTTTGAAATTATTTGAAATCTTTGAAATTACTTGAAATTTTCTAAATCTTTGGGAAATATTTCAAAGATCTTTTAAATCTTTGGAAAATCTTTGTGAATATTTAGAAAGCATTAAAATGTTTGTAACATATTTTGAATTTTTTGTGAAATCTTTAAAGTTTTTGTGCAATTTGTTAAAATTTTTCAATTTTTGGTGAAATCTTCTGAGATTTTTAAAATAATTGTGAAATATTTTCGATATCATTGAAATTGTCAAGAAATGTTACAAGATTTTTTAAACCTTTTTCTTTTTAAAATTTGCGAACTTTTTTGAAATATTTGAAATTATCTAAAAAAATTTTGCATCGTTGTGCAATGATTAAAATCCGTACAAAGTTTCTTGAAATTTTTTAAGTTTCGAAATTGCTGTGAAGTTTTTTAAAATTTTTGAAATATTTTTGAATTATTTCAAATCTTTGAGAAATCTTTTAAATCTTTATACATTTTTGAAATATTTTTAAATCTTTAAAATTATTTGAAATCTTTGAAATTACTTGAAATCTTCGAAACCTTTGGAAAATATTTCTAACATCTTTTAAATATTTGTTAAATCTTTACCAAATATTTGTAAATATTGGAAAAGCATTTAAAACTTTGTAAAATCGTTTGAAGTATTTTTAAAACCTTTGCAGTCTTAATGCAATTTGTTGAAATTTTCAAAATCTTGGTGATATCTTCTGAAATTTTCGAAATAATTGTGAAATCTTTGAGAGATCATTGAAATGGTTAAGAAATCTTATAAATTTTTTTAAATCTTTGTGGAATCTTTTAAACATTTTCAAAATCTTTTGAAATATTTTAAATTATCTAAAATAATTTGAATCTTTGTGCAGTGATTAAAATCCGTACGAAGTTTCTTGAAACGTTTTGAAATCTTCGACAACGCTGTGTAGTTTTTTGAAATTCTTGAAATATATGTGGAATATTAAAATAATTGTGAAATCATTCAAATCTGTGCGAAATTTGCTGAAATCTTGGAAATTTTTTTGAATTATTTTAAATCTTTTAAAATCTTCAAAAAACTTTGGGAAATCTTTCTAAAATCTTTTAAATCTTTATGAATATTTAGAAAGCACTAAATCTTTGTAAAATCTTTTGCAGTATTTGTGATAACTTTGACATCTTTGTACAATTCGTGGAAACTTTCCAAATATTGATGAAATTTTCGAAAAATTGTGAAATCTTTGTGAGATCATTGAAATGGTCAAGAAATCTTATGAATTTTTTAAAATCTTTTTGGAACCTTTTAAAAGTTTGCAAAATCTTTTGAAATATTTTAAATTATCTAAAAAAATTTGAATCTTTGTGCAACCATTAAAATCCGTACAAAGTTTTTTCAAATTTTTGAAATATTCGAAATTGCTGTGAAAGATTTTTAAATTTATTAAAAGATTTATGAAATCTTTTAAATCTTTGAAATCAATTGATATCTTTCAAACATTTGTGAAATCATTCAAATCTATAAGAAATTTGTTGAAATCTTTGAAATTTTTGTGAATTTTTTTAAATCTTTTTAAATCTTCAAAATCATTCGGAAATCTTTCTAAAATTTTTCAAATTTTTATGAATATTTAGACAGAACTAAATCTTTGTCAAATCTTCTGCAGTATTTGTTAAAACTTTTAAATCTTCGTACAATTGGTTGAAATTTTCCAAATCTTGGTGAAATCTTTTAAAAATTTTCAAAATCTTTTGAAATATTTGAAATAATTCAAAATATGTTGAATCTTTGTGCAATCATTAAAATCTGTAAGAAGTTTCTTGAAATGTTTGAAATCTTCCAAATAGCGATGAAGTATTTTGAAATTCTGGAAATATATGTGAAATCTTTTTAAATTGTTGTGAAATTTTTTTGAAATCATTGAGAAATCTTTTAAAATCTTAGAAATTAATTGATGTCTTTCAAATATTTGTGAAATCTTTTGCAGCATTTGTGAAAACTTTGAAATCGTACAATTGGTTGAAATTTTCTAAACCTTGATGAAATCTTTTGAAATTTTCGAAAAAATTGTAAAATCATTGTGAGATCATTGAAATGGTTAAGAAGTCTTTTGAAATATTTCACCTCATCTAAAAAATTGTGAACCTTTGTGCAATCATTAAAACCCGTATGAAGTTTCTTGAAATTTTTGAAATCTTCCAAATCACTGTAAAGTTTTTTGAAATTCTTGAAATATATGTGGAATCTTTTGAAAATTTTGAAATTAATTGATATCTTTCAAATATTTTTGAAATCATTAAATACTGTTCGAAATTTGTTGAAATATTTGAAATTTTTGTGAATTATTTGAATTCTTTTAAAATCTTCAAAAACGTTGGGAAATCTTTCTAAAATCTTTTAAATCTTTATGAATATTTAGAAAGCACTAAATCTTTGTAAAATTTTTTGCAGTATTTGTGACAACTTTGAAATCTTTGTACACTTGGTTGAAAATTTCAAAATCTTGGTGAAATCTTTTAAACATTTTCAAAATCTCTTGAAAT
>JAAAKG020165969.1:6568-28350 GCA_010014905.2 Druon quercuslanigerum
TGGGGATTGTTTTTCTTTCTGGTCGCTCTAGTTATGTTTCTTCCTTTCTCTCTGCGGTTTTCATAACTGAACTTTTTATAAATCAATATATTCATAAAATTCCAGTTTTTTGTTTGTTGAAAAGTAAAGGTACGTGGGTTAGCGGTCACAGATTTAAGGCAATTGAATACAATTTAAATAAATAAATTAGATGCTTTGGAATTGTTATTAATTTTGTTGCATTTTCCAGTGTCCCCAGGCATTGCTAATTAATAATAAAAGGGGAGAAAAACGTGAGAAAAAAAACTGGTTTCGTTTTTGATGTTTGGGAATAGTTTTTCTTCCTTCCTCTTTGCGGTTTTTATAAATGAACTTTTTATAAATTAAAATAGTCATGAAATTCCAGTTTTTTGTTTGTAGCAGTGAAGGTGCGTGGGTTCGCTATCGCAGATTTCAGACAATTAAATGCAAATTGAATTAATTAATTAGATTGTTTGGAATTGTTATTATATTTACATACATTTTCCTGAGTTCCCAGAGATTGCTTATTGATAATGTACAAGTTTAATACAAGATCACTAAGATTCCAAATTTAAATAGTACACTTCATTCACTTCCAAAAATAACTGATTTATTATATTTGTCTTTCTGAGTTTAAAATTTAGTTTTTTTAAAATATTAACCATTTGTTTAAAATTCATATTTTGTTGCGGATAAATCAACTGAAATCTTTTTTGGATGAAAAATAATTTTTCTGCAAATGTTTCTTTTTGATTTAAAGATTCCAATTTATGTACGTTTGGATATAAAGGTATTACATAGAGCAAACGGACTCATTGTAGAGTTTAGAGTTAGGAAACAGTGTAAATAGTGTCCAAAATTTTTTTATATGTGGTTAAAAATTAAAATAGTCAAAAGATTCCATTTTTTGTTTGTTTAAAAGTGAAGGTACGTGGGTTATTAGTCACAGATTTAAGCCAATTGAATACAATTTAAATAAATAAATTAGATGCTTGGGGATTGTTTTTCTTTCTGGTCGCTCTAGTTATGTTTCTTCCTTTCTCTTTGCGGTTTTTATAAATGAACTTTTTATAAATTAAAATAGTCATAAAATTCCAGTTTTTTGTTTTGTGTAAAAGTGAAGGTACGTGGGTTAGCGATAGCAGATTTCAGACAATTTTCTTACATTTTCCAGAGTTCCCAGAGATTGCTTATTGATAATGTACAAGTTTAAAACAAGATTACTAAGATTCCAAATATAAATAGTCTACTTCGTTCACTTCAAAAAATAATAATTTTAAAGGAAATGAGCTTTAAATGTTCAATTTAGTCAAGTACTATCTTTTACTGACAAATTTTAGTATTTGGTTGAAAGTGTAACAAGTTTCTTAAAAAGACATCTTTTTTTTGGAAATTCAACTGATTTTTTTTTATTTGTCTTTTTGAGTTAAAAATTAACCTCTTTTTTGGAACATTAACCATTTGTTTAAATTCATATTTTATTGCGGATAAATCAACTGAAATCTTTTTTCGATGAAAAATAATTTTTCTGCAAATGTTTCTTTTTGATTGAAAGATTCCAAATTATGTACGTTTGGATACAAAGGTATTATATAGAGCCCTCGGATTCACGTTTGAGTTTAGAGATAAGTAATAGTGTAAATAGTATCCGAAAATTGTTTATATAGGGTTAAAAATTCAAATAGTCAAAAAATTCCATTTATTTGTTTAAAATTGAAGGTACGTGGGTTAGCGGTCACAGATTTAAGACAATTGAATACAATTTAAATGAATTAATTAGGTGCTTTGGAATTGCTATTAATTTTCTTGCATTGTCCAGAGTCAAGAATAATTTTTAACTAAAAAGTATGACTTTTTAAGAAATTTAAACTAAGTAGTTAGATTTCCATCAACAAAAAAATTAATTTTCAACATTTTGCAGTTTATTTCAACCGGAAAAGATAATTTTTTGATAAAATAGTTGAATCCTCAATGAAACAAGTTTTTAACTAAAAAATTACATTGACATTTATATTTTTAAACTGACTCGTATTATTCCAAAAATTTGGAAGTATTATTCAAAATAAACACATTGCCTGAGAGCATGTAGATTTTTTTCGATGCTTGTATTAAATGTTCAAAATTTTTTTGAATTTTTCTTTAAAAATTCATTTTTTTAAATAGAAAATCATATCTTTACTCAAGAATCTTAAGAAACAAATTTAATTTTGTAGAAACAAATTTTTAAAAAGTCAAATAAATCGTTAACCAATTAGCTAAATTTTTAACTTACAAAAAAATAAGAAATTTAAGTTTTTATTAGAAAAAAATAATTGTCAATAAAAAACATTCTAACCATAAATAAATAATAATTGTTTAAGAACTTTTGGAATTTCTCTTAAAAAATTCATTTTTTAAAATAGAAAATCATTTCTTTCCTGAAGAATCGTAAGAAAAAATTATAATTTGTGAAGACAAAAGTTTCAAAAATTCAAATAAATGCAGTTTTTATAAATGTACTTTCTTTCACTTAAAAAATTTAAAGATAATTCTTTGGTTTGTTTTGGAAATGCAACAATTTGGTGGGAAATTAAACTGTTTTGCAAAAAATTCAACAATTTGATAGGATTTTCAACGAATGTGAAAAAATTTTGTTTGTTAAAAACGATTATTCTCTAATTGAAAATTTTATTTTTGGCCAATAATTGCTCTTTTTTAGTTTCAAAATTCAAAAATTTGACTGAAAATTGATATAATTTGTTGAATTTCCGTTTTTTTAATAAAATTAATCTCCTTGTTTGAAAATGCAACTAATTGGTTAAAAAGTATGTTTTTGAAAAAATTTCACCTTTTCGGTTACATATGTAATTTTTTAATTTAAAAATTATTTGTTTAATTGAGGATTTAATTATTTTGTAGAAACTTTATCTTTTCTGGTAAAATTAAACTGACAAAAATTTAAGAATTCATTTTTTATTGTTGAAAATTTGACTAATTTGTTAAAAATTAATTTTTTTATCAAAAAATTCATTTTCCTAACTGAACATCTAAAAATACAATTTTTTGTTGAAAATGGATCTTTTTTAGTCAGTCGCTTTTCCCGTTTTTTCAAAATTGATTAACTGACCCAATTATCATAATTATGAAAAATATTTTTTTAATGACATTACGATTGATAATATTTCTTTCAGTTTTGCAAATAATTTAAAAAATATATATTTTGAATAAAATAAATGTTATGTTTTTTATGCTTCACATTACTTGCTAGTCCTTAATTTTTATTATAATTTATATTTTCCAACAACATTTATGTTTGTAAATTTTGTAAATTTAGCAATTTAGCAGTTACATAATTGCGATAAAATTTAGTTCAGTTAAATTTCAATTGTATAAGGCAGGACTGATTTACATAGCTAATTCTTATTTTATTTAAAAAAATTTATTTCAATTATTTGCAGAATACAAATAAATAATATCAACTCTATTACCAATTTAAAAATCCTTTTTAAAATAAGAAAATTAAAATTTGAAGGTAATTATTTTCATTTAAATAGTTTACTTTTAAATTTCATATTGGGAACTCACCTTTTTTTGTTAAAAATTGTATAATTTAGTTGAAAATTTAATTATGTTGTCAGAAACTTAACAATTTTTCTCTTTTTGTTAAAATTTGATCTCTTTTAGTTAAAAATGAAACTTTGTGGTAAAAATTTATCTTTTTTTTTTTGTTAAAAATGACAATTTTCGGGTTCAAAATGCAAATTTTCTGGTTAAAAATTGATATTTTTTAGTTAAAAATTTAACAATTTATTTAAAATTTATTAATTAGGTTGAAAATAAGTCTTTTTTTGATGAAAAATACATTTTTTATAGAATTCCAACTGCTTTCTTAAAATTTTACTTTTATTTCTTGAATTAAACTGGTTTTAATTAAAAAATAAAATTTTTCTGGTAAAAATGATCAAATATTAAATTGTTTGTTAAAAATATACTTTTTAAGGTCAAAATTTTCACTCTTTGGTTCGAAGTTGAACTACATTCTTAAAAATTAATGTTTTGTTTAAGATTCAGGATTTTAGTGGAAAATTAATCTTTTTGGTTAAAAATTAAAATACTTCAAAGAAAAACATTTATTTCGTTAAACATTAGGTTATTAACGTGAAAATTTAATTTTTTGTTTGATTATTGGAAATCTTTAAAATTCAACTGATGCAACGAATTTTTTTTACTGAAAATTATTATTATTATGTTTTTTTTTCTTATTAGAATTTAAATTCCAAATTCCAATTCCAAATTCAAAATATTTGGTTGAAAATTAATATAATTGATTAATATTCTGTTGTTTTTTTGTAGAAGAATAATTTTTGAATTTTGAAAAATGAATTTTTACGAAAATGTTCAAAATATTAATAAAAATGGAAAAAAATCTGCAAACTTGGAAGGCAATTTTTTTTATGTATAAAATTGTTTCAAAATTTTTGCAAAATTCGAGTCATTTTGAAAGATTTTTGAAAATTCTTCTTCTGGTTCAACTAAATTCCAACAATTTTTTAATGTATTTTTTTGTTAAAACTTTGACTACTTTTAAAAAAAAAATTTTTTATCAAAAAATGTTTTTTTTTTAAATGAGGATCTGAAAATTAAATTTTAGCTCGAAAATGTTTTTGTTCAGTCGAAAGTTCACGTATTTTATTGTAAATTAATTTAAAAAAAAAAAAAAGAGAAAAAAAAAAAAACTGAGAAGGCAATTTTTTAACGTTGAGAAGTATTTCAAAATTTTTGCAAAATAATTTGAGTTAGTTTGAAAGATGTTTGAAAAGTCTTCTTCTGGTTAAACTAATTTGCAAAAAATTTTTAATTTATTTTTTGTTTAAAATTTTACTTCTTTGTTCAAAATAATTTTTTTTAGCGAAAAATGTTTTTTTTTTTAATGAATATTTGAAAATTAAATTTTTGGTTAAAAATGGTTTTATTTTAGTCGAAAGTTCACGTATTTTGTTGAAAATTAATTTGTTGTTAAATTTTGCTTCTTGATTTAAAAATGATATAATTGATTGAAATTCGGTTGTTTTTTTTGTAGCCGATTAATTTTTGAATTTTGCAAAATGAATTTTTACGAAAGTTTTAAAAATATTAATAAAAATGGCAAAAAGTCTGCAAACATGGAAGGCAATTTTTTAATGTTGAAAGGCATTTCAACATTTTTGCAATAATTTCAGTCAGTTTGAAAGATGTTTGAAAATTCTTCTTCTGTTTGAACTAAATTGCAAAAATTTTTAAATGCAATTTTTTGTTCAAAATTTGATTACTTCCTTCAAAATTAGTTTTTTTTATCAAAAAATGTTTTTTTTTTTAAATGAAGATCTGAAAATCAAATTTTTTGTTGAAAATAGATCTTTTTTAGTCGAAAGTTCACGTATTTTGTTCCAAATGATATTTTTTTAAATAATTTTTCTTGGTTCAAAATTGATATAATTGATTAAAATTCTATTTTCTTCGTAAAAAATTTTTTTTTTTTTTTAATTCAAAGAATTGGTTAAAAATTTATTTGACTTGCTAAAAATTCGTTTTGAGAAAACAATTTTTTCTTAAGATTCTGGAGAAAAAAATTGATTTTCAATTTGGAAAAATGAATTTTTAAGAAAAATGTCCAAATATTAATAAAAATGGCAAAAAATCTGCAAACTTGGAAGGCAATTTTTTGATGTTGAAAAGTATTTCAAAATTTTTGCAATAATTTGAGTCGTTTTGAAAGATGTTTGAAAATTCTTCTCCTGGTTGAATTAAATTGCACAAATTCAAAAATTAATTTTTTGGTTGAAAATGTAACTACTTTGTTCTACTCTATTTTACGTTTAGAGTTTATTTTTTATTTGGTTAAAAATTCTACTATTTGATTTTAAATTTAATTTTACCCTTTTTGATCAAACTTCATCCTTTTTTGTTAAAAAATTCCATTGTTTTGTTGGAAATTCGTCCTTTTTGGCTGGAAAATTGATTCTATTTTTGTAAAAATGTAATATTTTTTGTTTAAAAATGCATCACAACTATTTTATTTTTGGTTAAAGATTTATCTCTTTCAGTTAAAAATTTAACAATTTGTTTGCAAATTTATGTATTTTGCTAAAAATTTACTCAACTGATTTTTATTTAAAATAATTTTTTTTTGTTAAAATATTAACTATTACATTAGTGTGTTTGTTAAAAGTTAATTTTTTCAAACCGAAAACTTCTAGCTTAAAAATTCAACAATTTGGTAGACAACTAAACTATTTTGAAAAAATTTGAACTACTTTGTTAAAAAAATATTTTTAATAAAAAAATTTATCTCTTTGGTTGAAAATTGAAGTATTTCATTTTTAGAAAATTGATATTTTTGTTTAAAAAATCATCTTTTAGATCAACCCTTGAAGTCGATTGATGAAAATTCATTTTTTTTATAATTTATTATTTTATTTCTAAGTTTATCTCTTTGGTTGAAAATTTAATAAAAGAATGCCCCATTAATAATAGTTTATAAATACAGTTAAACAATAATAACAAAACTATTTTTATGAAAAAATAACTTTTAATAGAAAATAAACTTTTTTTTTGAAAAATCAGATTTTTTTGTTAAAAGTTTTTTTTTATGTAAAAACTTAACTATTCCATTTTGGTAGAAAATTAGTTCTTCATAAGTAGAAAATTCATTTAATTAATTTCTTTATTTGAAAATTTGACGATTCTATTTTTGATACAAAAAATAACTTTCCTAATTGCAATTCAACGATTTTGCTGAAAATTCATATTTTGTAGTAAAAATTTCTTTACTTGGTTAAAAATTGAATTATTTTCTTAAAAATAATTTCTTTTGTAGAAAACTAATTTTTCTTTCTAGAAATTTGACGATTTTATTTTTATTGAAAAAATAGCGTCTTTACTTGAAAAATCAACTATTTTGTTGACAAAAAGTTTCTTTTGTTTCAAAATTAAAAATTTATTTCTTTTGTAGAAAATCCTTCTTTGTTGAAAATTTAACTGCTTAGCTTTTATTTTTATTAACTACTGTCAAAAATTAGAAAAATCACTTATAATCTTTAACTTTCGGTCAAAATGGTCCACGTGACACTTGACAAAACAGGTTGGATTAAGATTGGGATAAAAAAAGCAACCTGGTGGTTACAATTTCCTGTCTCGAAAATTGAGTCGCGTGGCAGGAGCGTGGCCACTTTCCATCTTCATTCGACACGCGTGTTGCACTTCGTGTGGGAGAATTCATACAGATGGCGAATTAAGGAAAGAAAAAAAAGTTTAAATTATTACAAATTCAACAGAAAGAGGAAAAAATAATACTAGCAGAAAGGAGAGGAGGAAAAAATGGAATACTAAAGAAAAGGCAGAAAGGAAAAAAAATATGAAGAATTAAAGAGAGGAAGAATTAAAACAGGAGACAAAAAAACTGCTTCCTGCGTAGGAGAAATAATACAGATGGTGAATTAAGAATAGAAAAATGTGTAAATGATCAGAAATAAAGTGAAAGGATAAAAAAAGAATACTAGAAGAAAGGAATGATCGGATGGAATAATCAGAAAAGAAGAAAAGAGATAAAAGAAGGAAAAAGGAAGAAATAGTGCAAAAACAAAGGAAAGAAAGGAAGCAATATCAAAATATGCAAGAATAAAGAGAAGGAAGGAAATAAGAAGAATCGAAAAAGAATTTAAAAAAGGATAGAAAAGTAGAACTTAGGTTGCTAATAATAGAAAAAACTAAAGGTAGGAAGAAATAATCATAGAATTAAGGAATGAGAGATATATAGGGGAAAAAGGAAAGAAAATGTCAAGAAAGAAGGAAGGAGAGGAAGAAACATTACAAGATAACAGAAAAAGGGAAGAAAGCAGTAAAAGAAGAAAGGAAAGGTAGGAAGAATTAAAAAAGCGTCATAAAAAAATTACTCTTTGCCTCGAATCAACAATACAGAGGGTAAATTAAGAATAGAAAAAATCTAAATTATCATAAATGAAGCCAAAAGAGAGAAAAATTATACAAGGGTAAAGAAAAAATTTAAGGGAATAATGTAAAATGGAGAAAAGAGAGAAAGGAAGAAAAAAAGAAAAAAACAAAGGAAAGAAAGGAAGCTACATCACAAGATGCAAGAATAAAGAGGAAGACACAAAGATAGAAGGAAGGAAAGAGAGGAAGAAACAAAATAGAAGGATGGAAAGTGAGGAAGGATTAAAATGAGGAGGACTGAAAAATTGAAGTTATTTTTCCCTTGGAAGAAATAATATTGGGCGAAATAAAAAAGATATCGAATAGACTTATCAAAAATGAAGAAAGGAGAGGAAAGAAGGAAAAGAAGGGAAGAAATAAGGCAAAAACAAAGAAAAGAAAGGAAGCAATATTAAAATATGCAAGAATAAAGAGAAGGAAGGAAAGAAGAAGAATAGGAAAAGAATTTGAAAAAGGACAGAAAAAGAAAACTTAGGTTGTTTTTCATACGGGAGAAATAATATGGATAGAGACTTGAGGAAAATGTTTAAATTATTAAAAAGTAAATAAAAAAGTGAAACAATAATTAATAGGAGAAACTAAAGGTAGGAAGAAATAATCATAGAATTAAGGAATGAGAGAAAGATAGGGAAAAAAGGAAAGAAAATTTCAGGAACGAAGGAAGGATAGGAAGAAACATTACAAGATAACAGAAAAAAGGAAAAAAATCAGTAAAAAAAAGAAAGGAAAGGTAGGAAGAATTAAAAAGAGGTCATAAAAAATTACTCTTTGTCTGGGAGGAATAATACAGATGGTAAATTAAGAATAGAAAAAATCTAAATTATCATAAATGAAGCCAGAAGAGTGAAAAATTATACAAGGGTAAAGAAAAAATTGAAGGGAATAATAGGAAATAAAAAAAAGAGAGAAAGGAAGAAAAAAAAACGAAAAAATAATACAAAAACAAAGGAAAGAAAGGACGCAATACAAGATGCAAGAATAAAGAGTAAGACACAAAGATATAAGGGAGGAAAGAGAGGAAGAAGATTAAAAAGAGGAGAACTGAAAAAGTGAAGTTGTTTTTCGCATGGTAGAAATAATATTGGGAAAAAGTAAAAATAGAAGGGGCTTATAAAAAATGAAGAAAGGAGAGGAAAGAAGGAAAAGAAGGGAAGAAATAATGCAAAAAGTAAGGAAAGGAAGGAAGCAACATTACAAGATGTAAGAATTACGAGGAAGACACAAAGATATAAGGAAGGACAGAGAGGTTGTTTTTCGCATGGTAGAAATAATATTGGGAAAAAGTAAAAATAGAAGGGACTTATAAAAATGAAGAAAGAAGGAAAAGAAGGGAAGAAATAATGCAAAAAGTAACGAAAGGAAGGAAGCAACATTACAAGGTGTAAGAATTAAGAGGAAGACACAAAGATATAAGGCAGGGCAGAGAGGAAGAAGATTATAAAGAGGAGGACTGAAAAAGTGAAGTTGTTTTTCCCATAATAGAAATAATATTGGGAAAATGTAAAGATAGAATAAAATTATCAAAAATGAAGAAAGGAGAGGAAAGAAGGAAAAGAAGGAAAGATATAATGCAAAAAATAAAAAAAGGAAGAAAGCAACATTACAAGATGTAAGAATAAAGAGGAAGCAGCAAATATTAAAAGGGTAGAAAGAAAGGAAGAAAGGAAGAAAGGAAGAAAAGGAGAATTAAAAACAGAATGCTCTTAAAATTTAAAAATGATTTGTGTGTTTGAATTCCTGATATCAAAATTTGGTTAATTTTTTGTTTAGCAACAAAATATTTCCAGTAGTTGAGGATAATTAAAAAATCTTGTTTAAAGTTATAAACAAATTAAGAAGAAATATTATTTTTCGGGATGAGTATTGCTTTCCTCATTGAAATTCAGAGTTTTATTATAAAATTTGACACAAAAAAAGGGTTTATTACTAATTATTGAAAATATTTGCTATTTGGAAATTGTTTAAACCATTTTCATAAACAAATTCCCAGTTTTTTTACTTTTTAAGCAATAGGGTCAATTTATTTACAGTACAAACTAAAAATGTCTTTCGGTGACTCTTTGCTATGATATTTGATAAATTTATACGAATCAATAATTATTTAAACATTGTTAATAAACAGCTTATTTACTTAAAAACATTTGTTAATTATTTAAATTGTTTAAAAAGTATTCATAAACAAATGCAAAGTTCAGATATTTATAAACGAAAAGGCTTATTTTAGAATCGAATAAGAATGCTGTTCCCATGACTCTTCGCTATAATGTTTTTGTTGCTTATAATTTTTTTTTAATAATTAATAATTGTTTTAAATTTAAAAAGCATTATAGCAAAAACTCATTAGAAGGACATTTTTAGTAGATTTTATAAAAAAATTAAGCTTATTCTGTGAAAAATAGACAAATTCTGAATTTGTTTGAACTTTTTTCTTAGTTTTTTAAATAATTAATTATTGTTTTTAAATTAAAAAATATTATGGCAAAAAGGCCTAAAAAGGAAATTTTTAGTCGATTCCGTAAACAAAAATTGAGCGTGTTTTTTAAAAATAGACATTCTGAATTTGCTTAGTATTTTTTTTTATTTTATAAATAATTAATTGTTACTGTCAATTGAAAAATTCTCATAGAAAAAAGTTTTTGGAAAGTCATTTTTATTCGATTCTGTAAACAAAAATTCAGTTATTCCTTAAAAAATAGCCTAACTCTGAATTTGTTTGGTTTTATTTTTTTATTTTTTTAATAAATAATTACTGTAGTCAATTTGAAAAATATCATAGGAAAAAGTCATGGGAAAGACATTTTCAGTCGATTCCGTAAAATTAATTGGGAGTATTTTTAATAAAAAGGCCAAACTGAATTTGTTTAGTAATTTTTTAATATTTTAAAAATAATTGATTATTATTGTCAAATGCAAAATGATCATAAACAAATGTCATGGTAAAGACATCTTTATTCGAGTTCGTAAACAAAAATTGAGCTATTCTTTTAAAAATAGCCAAATTCTGAAATTGCTTAATAATTTTTTTTTAAATAATTAATTATTGTTGTCAAATGGAAAAATATCATAGGAAAAAGTCATGGGAAAGACATTTTCAGTCGATTCCGTAAAATTAATTGAGTGTATTTTTAATAAAACAGCCAAACTGAATTTGTTTAGTAATTTTTTAATATTTTAAAAATAATTGATTATTATTGTCAAATGCAAAATGATCATAAACAAATGTCATGGTAAAGACATCTTTATTCGAGTTCGTAAACAAAAATTGAGCTATTCTTTTAAAAATAGCCAAATTCTGAAATTGCTTAATAATTTTTTTTTAAATAATTAATTATTGTTGTCAAATGGAAAAATACCATAGAAAAAGAGTCATGGGAAAGAAATTTTCAGTCGATTTTGTAAAATTAATTAAGCGCCTTTTTTTAAATAGCCAAAGTCTGAATTTGTTTAGTAATTTTTTAATATTTTTAAAATAATTATTTATTGTCGTAAATTTGAAAAATATTATAGCAAAAAGTCATTAGAAAGACATTCTTAGTCTAAGCTAAACATTGAAGGAAAAAAAACAAAAAATTATTTAAAGTGAAGAAAAAAGAAAAAAAATAATATTAAGAAACAGGAAAGATAGGATGGAATAACAAAAAATTAAGAAAGGGGAGAAAAAAGGAAAAAAGGAAGAAATAAGGCAAAAATGAAGGAAAAAGAGGAAGCAATATTATAACATGCACAAAGAAAAAGGAAGAAATAATGCAAGAAGGAAGGATAGAGAGGAAAAATGAAAAAATTAAAAACCGTCAAAGTTAAACAAAAAGAGGTAAAAATATTATAAAGAAGAAAGGAAGGTAGGATGGAATATTAAAAAGTGAAGAAATAAGAGGAAAAGGAAGGAAAAATAGGAAAATGATAGAAAAAAGGAAGGAAAGAGAGGGAACAATATTACAAGATGCAATAAAACAAGGGAAGAAGCAATAAAAAAGGAAGGAAAGAGAGGAAGAATTAAAAAGAGAAGGACAGAAAAAGAATTAAGGAAAATAAAGTGTAAATTACTATAAATGAAGCAAAAAGGGAAAAAATGATAATATTAAGAAAAAGGAAATATAGGATGGGATAATCAAAGAATGAAGAAAAATCAGAAAGGAAGGAACTAAAAGAATTAAATCATGGCAAAATGAATTAAATAGAGAGAAAAAAGAAGTTTTTCGTGTAAGGATGGTGACTAATGGAAAAAAATTTTAATTATTATTAAAAAAGAAAAAAAGCGAAAATAATTCTAGAGAAAGGTAAAGATAGGAAGAAATATTCAAAAATGAAAAAAAGACAAAAAGGAAGGGAAAAAAGGAAGAAATAGTGCAAAAATGAAGGAAAGAGAGGAAGCAATATTACCAGATGCAATAAAACAAGGGAAGAAGTAATAAAAAAAGGATGGAAAGAGAGGAAGAATTAAAAAGAGAAGGACAGAAAAAGAATTAAGGAAAATAAAGTATAAATTACTATAAATGAAGCAAAAAGGGAAAAAATGATAATACTAAGGAATATAAAGGAAGGATAAAGGAAGGATAAAGGAAGGAAGGATTAAGGAATATATAAATATAAAAAATATAATATAAAGGAAATATAGGATGGGATAATCAAAGAATAAAGAAAAATCAGAAAGGAAGGAACAAAAAGAATTAAATCATGGCAAAATGAATTAAATAGAGAGAAAAAAGAAGTTTTTCGTGTAAGGATGGTGTCTGATGGAAACAAATTTTAATTATTATCAATAAAGACAAAAGAGGGAAAATAATTCTAGAAGAAGGTAAAGATAGGAAGAAATATTCAAAAATGAAAAAAAGACAGAAAGGAAGGAAAAAAAGGAAAAAATAGTGCAAAAATGAAGGAAAGAGAGGAAGCAATATTACCAGATGAAATAAAACAAGGGAAGAAGTAATAAAAAAGGATGGAAAGAGAGGAAGAATTAAAAAAAGAAGGACAGAACAAGAATTAAGGAAAATAAAGTATAAATTACTATAAATGAAGCAAAAAGGGAAAAAATGGTAATATTAAGAAAAAGGAAATATAGGATGGTATAATAAAAGAATGAAGAAAAGTCAGAAAGAAAGGAACCAAAGGAAGAAATAGTGCAAAAATGAAGGAAAGAGAGGAAGCAATATTACAATATGCAATAAAACAAGGGAAGAAGCAATAAAAAAGGAAGGAAAGAGAGGAAGAAATAAAAAGAGAAGGACAGAAAGGAAGAAGTGTGCTCGAAGCATCCCGAGTTCAGCTGCTTTGGTAGGCTCTTTGGATCGAGAAATCTCGTTTCTCGACAATAAGGTAATTGTTCCCCCTCCTCCTCCTCCTCCCATTTCTTGACCATTTCTCTACATTACAAGCTTCTTTCGCTACTTCAATGAACGATTTCACGTAACTCATCCCTCAAGATCATCGATCAAGCGAAAGAATAGGAAATGGGATGCGATTAGACCCATCCGAAAACAGTTCAAGGTTCTCAAAATTCCAGTAGCCCATCCTGCTTTTGAAACAATTTTTCTTCATTTTTATCATTTCTTCCTTTCCTCTCCTTATAATATTAAAAAACTGTAATAAAATTATTTTAAAATTCATCTTTTCTCTCTTTTTGTCATTTTTCTCTCTTTAACCTTTTTCAAGGGGGGATATTTGTAGATCTTAACTTGAGGGAATCGAGAAATGTAACATCTGGGGAGAAAATGAAGAAATAAGCCATAAAATAAGGAATCTGGACCGTTATGGGTCCCCTTCTTACTCGAGCGTAATCTTCCCTTTTTTGGGAGATCTAACATTTTTAATCAGGATTTAGGAAACTAGGGAGACTTAGAACGTTTCTTCCCTAAAGTTTAAAATTGACAATACTTCTTTTCTATTTTATGTACTTTCAGTCTTTTTTTATGTTTCTTCCTTATTTTGAAAATTTTTTCATTAACTTTCCTTAATTTTTCAGATCATTTTTATTTCTTCTTCTTTCCTTCCTTTCTTTCTTTCTTCCTCTACGCTCATTTTCACATATTTTTCACCCTTCCCTTCTTTCCTCTTTCCTCAATATTAATTTCAACACTATTTTCAGTTAGAGATTAATATACTTCATTTCCTCAGCCATATAGGAGGCGCGATAGCGGAAAGGAGCCCCATTCAATCTTCAAATGTAATTCTACCCCCCCCCCCCCCTCCTCAACAAAAAAATTTTGCCGCGGGCACGGGTTCGAGCTCAGCCCTATAATACGCAAAATTATTAACGATCACCTCGACCCTCACGATCCTTGTAACGCCTTCCCAAACCGAACAATACCGGGTGTTGCTCTAAAAATCCCTACAATATTTTTTTTTCTTCTTCAAAACCAACCTTTTCAGTAGCCTTCAACTTTTTGTCACCGAAATCAAAAGCTTGACAAATTTACTCAGAGAATTTTGGATTTCAAATTCTCATAGGAAAACACCACCTATTTGTCATTTTTGATAAAGGATCTCGAAAGTTGAAGACGCCCCTTAAGGTTTGGTTAGTCCACTAATCCATTTTTCAATTAAACAATTTATATTATTAATAGTTTTTTTTATAAAAATAAGGAATTTTTTCGAAAAATTGTTGTGAATGAGACACCCTGTACAAGAAAAGGTTGATTCACAAATTTTCTATGTGCTCACTTGTTACAGGTTACCTTCTGTAACAATGAAAGAGGATGAAGAAGGTCCCTGGAAGGTGCAGGCAGTTACGTTCATTTCGTAAAGTGTGCATAAATTAGGCACCCCTTCTGAGGGCCCTTAACCCATTTCTGACCACGAAATACGTGGCACGTGAATTTCTTAAGTGCTTTGGAGTTTAGGAGGGCTTTTCTTCCTTCCTTCCCTTCTTTTTCTATTTTCTATTGTATTTTCATTACTTTTGTTAGGTTCGTCCTTTCTTCTCTATTTAATTCTTTTTTTAAAAATTTTGAGCATTATACTGTGTATAGGAAGAGCAGTCCTAGGTCGGCACTTTGTTAGTTTTCGCTTGACAGTGTGAGCGGGATGTCAATTTTTCTGTTTCAGGTATGTAAAAGCATGGAATGTGTAAAAATTCTTAGTGGTCCTGAGTCAGCATTTTTTTATTTCTATATTTTTTGGTTATTTTTTTTGTGTTTCTATTTCATTTCACTCGACTTTTGTAGATTTTTTTTAGTTTGTATTTTGACTGCATGTTGCTTGTATCTGGTAGGTGTTCTTTTATTTCCTGTGTTTCCACATTAAATTTTCGTTCATTCTATTTTTTAGTAGGCATGGAAGGCAATCTTAAAGGCAAGAAACAAATGGTTTAAATTTGTCCACTTCCTTCTGAATTTTACATATTCTGTCCATTTTCTAACATTTGAGCAGTAAAAATTATGTGCCGACTCAGGACCAGTGGGTGCCGACTTAGGACCACAATCTTGTAAAATAGTCCAAATTGACTTCTTCACTTGAGACTGCATTTTTATTGGTAAAATCACTCCAAACTGACTGGAGTGACATAGAATTGTAGATAAAGGATCATAGTAGCTGACCAAACACATTAAAGTGCCGTTAAATCTTGTTTACTCTCTCTTTTAGAAAAAAGTCCGAATGTGCAGACCAAGGACCACTCTCACCTATGATTTACAGAACTATGTTAATTATAGCGAAAAAATTCCAGTTGATCTAATATAATGAAACCAGATTTTAATTTACTTACAATAATTTAAATTTAGTAGACTATTTTTCTCTTGAACAAAATGTGACTCGACACGTCTGTAATAGACACCGTCCCTTGTAAGTAAATTTGAACAAGAAAGTACATAATATTAAAACTATTTTTTCAGGAATCCAGAAATAAATACAATAAATTACAACCAACATTACAGGAACGTACAACTACAAAAATCTATAGGAATTTACACGTTTTGGAGCTTAAAAGTTGTTCTTTATCGACCTAGGATGACAAATATAAAGAATATTGCAATTAGATCATTTAAAATTATGCTTGTCTTCAGTTTTTAAAAATTCTTTCCAAGTCTTCTGTTGACTCTGTCATAACTACCGTATCATCTGCGAAAGCTAACCCACGTACCTTCACTCTCTCGAGATCCAAGCCTTCTTCCTCGAATAGAGCTATTTTCAGACACTTGTCCATGAGTATAATATAAAGACAATAATGAGTAATCGTTACTAAAAACAACGCTAACCCACGCACCTTTACTGCCCCGAAATCCACACCTTCTTCGTTGAAGAGACCCATTATTAGACACTCGCCCGTGAATATAATAAAAAGACAATAATGAACAATCGTTGTTAAAAATAACGCTAACCCACGTACCTTCACTGACCCGAAATCCACACCTTCTTCGTTGAAGATACACATTATTAGACACTTGTCCGTGAATATAATGAAAAGAACATGACAAATTTCACGAGTATACTAAAAAGGCAAAAATTATAATCTTTATTAAAAAACAAAAAGTCTTAGCTTAAGTTTTCTTTCTTCAAATCTGTAGAATTGGATTAGTGCAATGTAATTATCATTTAAAATTATATCATTGCAATTTTCTCAATGTTTGCAATCATAGGTTGAAAAAAATGCTTTGACTGCAAACTAAAAAATTAAAAGTGGAATAATTTTGAATTTTAAACTTTTAAAATATAAAAAAATGTTAATTCAAACGCTCAGTAATTTTTGCGTGTAAAATGAGAACTATAAAAAAACTTTTCCATTGAAATTTTTTAACGTTTAATTTAAAAAGCCGTTCAATCCACGTTTTCATTTTCAATTCCATGACTTGCAGAATTAATTTAAAAAATTTTTAAATAAAAAAATTATATAATTTAGACAATTTGAAATTCTCAAAAATTTGTTTGGAAAAGATCATTACAAAATTTTCCAGGAACCTAACAATAATTTTTAATATCTCGGAATTCGAATTTTCCCTAAAATTTTTTGTTAAATCCTACAAAATGAAAAAGAATTGCCTTAAAATCACCCAGATTCCTTTTTGCAAATTTCGAAAATCTTATTCAATATTCTCTTAAAATTAATTTTTCAAAATAAAAATCATTTCGCTTTTCCCAGAAAACCTAATGTTTTTTATATTTTCTTAAAACCTTCAAAGATCCTTTAGTAGAAGCTTTAAAATTTAATTTCGAACTCTTCAAAAATCTAAAGCTGGTTTTGTATTTGTCAAAATATTTTCCAGTTTCAAATTAGGTTTGGGTCTTTTCAAAAATTGTAAATATCCCTTAAACTAAATCAAATTTTCTTTAAATTGATAATTGTTCAATCGTTAACTGAGGAAAATTCAAAATCTATAATTTATTAAAAATTAATTTTTTAAATTAATTTTTTAAACCTAAAACTTTTGAATTTCATGTTTAGTTTAATATTTATCTACTTTAGTCAAAAATTTATGTATTGTATTAAAACTTTGTTTTTACAGTAGAGTATTAATTTTCTTGGGGACTAATTTATTTCGTTGTTAAAAAATTTATTTCTTCGCAAGAAAAATTAATTTAATTTAATTGATTTTGATTTTAATTTATTTAATTTGATTTCAATTTATTTAATTTTATTTTAATTTTATTTTAATTAATGTAATGAGGCTTACAATTCCTCTAAAAACTTAAAACTTACGTTGAAAATCGATATATTTTACTAAAAAGCAATCCTTTTGTGTAGAAAATTAATCTTTTTTTTAAATAAGTTTGTTTTAATTAAAAATTAAGTATTTTAACTAAAAATGTAATTTTTTTTAAATGTAGTATTTATTTACTTGTTTAGTTGAAAATTTAAATATTTTGTTGAAAACTGTTCTATTTTGTTAAAAATTTATCTTTTGGGTTGAAAACTCAATTATTGGATCAAAAATAAATTTTCTTGGTTTAAGATTCATTATTTTAGTTAAAACTTAATTTCGATGTTAAAAAATTTAAATATTTAATTTAAAATTCGTTTTTGTTCATTAAAAATAAATTTTTTCAACTGATAATTTGAAAATTTCATGTTTGTTTTAACGCATATCTTATTCAGTTGAACATTCACTTATTTGGTTGAATATTTAACTATTAGGTTAAAAATTTCTTTTAAAATTCTAAATTTGGTGAAAAATTTATGTATTTGTTTAAAAGTCAATCTTTTTCTTTAAAAAATTTATATTCTAGGTAAAAAAAACCGTTTTTTCGATTAAAAATTAATTTTTTCTTCAAATTAATTTTTTTAACTGAAAATTCAATTATTCTCTTCTTTTTTTTTGCTAAAAATAAATATTTTTAATAGATTTTGAAAGATTTCAAAACATTTTATGATTTGACAAACAATTTAAAGATTTCAAAGATTTCAGGAAAAATTCAAAGTTTAAAAATGATTAAAAAGATTTCACAAAGAGTTCAAAAGATTTTAAAGGAATATACAAATATTTCAAAATATTTCAAATATTTTCATAGATTTGAATTTACACAAAGTGCTTTAAAGATTTAAAAATATTTCAAAGATTTCCAAAAATCTTTCAAGAAAGTCAAAAAAATGTCCAGAGATTTTAAAAGATTTTAAAAGAATTCAATTATTTCAAAAAGATTTCAAAATTTCAAAGATTTTAAAGTTTCTTAAAGGTTTCAAAGGTTTCAAAAAATCCCAAATATTTTAGAAAATTTCAAAGGGAACTCACAAAGGTATTTCAGGATTCCTGAAATTCAAAAATTTCTAAAGATTTGAAATTTTTTTAAGATGTCAAAAGACTTTGATGATTTAACAAATATTTTAAGAATTTAAAAAATCTATAAAGTTTCAAAAATTTCAAAATATTACAAGGCTTTCATAATTTTTAAAGATATTTCTAAGATTTTATTTATTTTACAAAGATTTCAAAATATTTATATTTAAAATTTTTTAAAAGGTTCCCAAATTTTTAAAAATTAAAAAAATTTCACAGAAATTCACAAATATTGCAAAAGATTTCCAAGAATTCAAAAATTTCAAAAGATTTTAAAGATTTTAAATATTTTAAAAGATTTCGGAAAATTTTTAAAGAATTTCATAAAGATTTCCGATAATTTAAAGATTTAAAAAGGTTTTAAAGATTTCGAAAGATTTGATTGATCTCATGAATATTTTAAAGATTGAACACATTTTTCAAGATATTTTAAAGATTTAAAAAGATTTAATTGATTTTAAGAAAATTTCGATTTCAAAAATTGCCAAAAGGTTTCCGAGATTTTTAAATATTTCGAAAATATTTTAAAGAAATTCGCAAAGATTATAAAAGTCTTCCATGAATTCAAAGATTTAAACAAATTTTAATAATTCTAAAATTCCAAAAGTTTCCAAATAAGTTTAATTGTTTCAGAAATATTTCAAAAGATTGCAACAGATTTCAAAGATTTCAAAGATTTTAAAAGGTTTCAGATATTTCAAAATATTAAAAAGATTTAAAAGAAATTCACAATAATTTCAAAAGATTCTAAAGAATTGAAAGATTTCAAAGATTTCAAATGATTTCCAAAGGTTTCCAAGATTGTTAAATATTTCAAAGATTATAAAAGCTTTTAAAGCTTTAAAAAGATTTCTAAAAATTTAAAGATTTTTTAAAATTCTAAAAGATTGCAAATATTTTAAAGATTTGATTGATTTCACAATGATTTTAAAAGTTTCAAAGATTTCAAAAGGTTTCAAAGATTTCAGAAAGATTAAAAGGTTTGAAAAAGATCTCCATGACATCACATAGCTTTAAAAAGATTTTAGAAATATTTCAAGATATTCTACAGATTTTAAAAGATTTCAATAATTTTAAAAACATTTTAAGATTTCAAAAAATGTATTGATTCCAAAAGATTGAAGAAGATTTCAAAAATTTCAGAAAAATTAAAAAGATTGAAATATATTTGAATGATTTCACGGAGATTTCAAAAGATTTCAGAAATATATCTAGATATTTTTTTAGGATTTTAGACATATTTTAAGATATTCTACAGATTTTTAAAAGATTCAAACGATTTTAAGAGATTTCAAAAAATCCATTGAATCTAAAAGATTGAAGAAGATTTCAAAGATTTCAGAAAGATTAAAAATTTAAAAAAATATTTGAATGATTTCACGGAGATTTCAAAAGATTTCAGAAATATTTCAAGATATTTTTTAAAGATTGTTTAATGTTTAATCGATTTTAAAACAATTTCAAAAGATTTTCAAGATTTCAAAATTTTTTGAAAGAAATTTACAATGATTTCAAAAGATTCCCAAGAATTCAAAGACATCAAAAGATTACTGAAGCTTTCAACTTTCAAGATTCCAAGAGATTTTAAATATTTAAAAATATTTCAATGATTATAAAAGCTTTTAAAGCTTACAAAAGATTACTGAGAATTCAAAATATTTCTTAAGATTTCAAAAGATTGCAAATATTTTAAAGATTTTAAAATATTTCATTGATTTTACAAAGATTTCAAAAGGTTTTCAAATTTTTTAAATATTCCAAAGAAATTCGCAATGATTCCCAAAGATGTCCAAGCATTCAAAGATTTCACAAATATTTTTGAGATTACAAAATAATCTAATGATTTTACAAAGATTTCTTAAGATTTCAAAAAATTTCAAAAATTTGAAAGTATTTAATAATTTCGCAAATATTTCAAGATTTCACTCCCCTAAAGATAGCGTAGCCCAAAATCCTCTCAAAACGAGGGAAATAGTTTAATTTTTAACAAAAATATAGCTGTAATAAGCCAACAAATCTTTTAAATTAAATGAATAATTAATCAAAGATTTCTAAAAATTTCGAAAAATTTCGAAGAATTTGAAAGAATAAAAAGGTTTCAAAGATTACAAAGATTTCAAATATTTTAAAAGATTTCACAAAATTTTCAAGGTTAACAAATATTTTAAAGATTTAAAATCTTTAAATTTAAAAATTTTTTAAAAGTTCCAAAGATTTTAAAAGATTTCAAATATTTTAAAAGATTCCAAAAGATGTAAAACACTTCAGAAGATTTACAAAATTTTAGAAAAATTATAAGATTGATAAATATTTTAATGATTTTACGGAGATGTCATAGGATTTCATAAATAATTCAAGATACTTTAAATATCTAAAAAAATTTCATTTAATTCACAAAAATTTCAAAATATTTCAAAGAAATTCACAATAATTTCACAGGATTCCCCAGAATTTAATTATTCTAAACGATTTCAAAGATTTCAACGTTAAAAAATATTTATTGATTTGACCAAAACTTTTAGAAAGTTCAAAGCCCTCAATATTAAAAATTCCCAAAAGTTTCAGAGATTTTAAAAGATTCCAAAAGGTTTAAAATACTTCAGGATATTTTGCAAAAAATTTTGAAAGGTAAAACGATTTCACAAGATGTGCATGATTTCAAAGATTTTAATGATTTCAAAGATTTTAAAGATTCTAAAAGATTTTAAATACTTCAGAACATTTCAAGGATTTCAGAAAGATTAAAAGGATTCAAAAAGATTTCCATGTCTTCACAGAGATTTCAAAATATATTAGAAATATTTCGAGATATTCTACAGATTTAAAAAGATTTGAGCGATTTTAAAAGATATCAAGATTTCCAAAAATGTATTGAATCCAAAAGATTGAAGAAGATTTCAGATTTCAGAAAGATTTAAGAGATTGAAAAATATTTAAATGATTACACGGAGATTTCAAAAGATTTAAGAAATATCTCAAGATATTTTTTAAAGATTGTAAAATATTAAACTGATTTCAAGACGATTTTAAAGGGTTTTCCAAGATTTCAAAATATTTCAAAGAAATTCACAATGATTTCAAAAAATTTCCAAGGATTCAAAGATTTCAAAG
>JAAAKG020165980.1:0-28347 GCA_010014905.2 Druon quercuslanigerum
GGAAAATTGAAATAAAATTGAATCCACTTTTAAACGTATTCGCATTTTAATGTATCTTCATTTTTTTGAGATGAATTACTGCGATGTCAGAAATTTCATTGAGTTTGATATGAAAAAATTCATTTGTTAAGGAGAGCATAATATTTTTAATTTTATGAATACACAAAGTATCAAAATTTACAGGCAATATGATGCCCGTCAAATAAGACTTAAAAATAATTTTCAATAAATAATCAACTGAATAGAAAATTAGAATGTGCGTTTATATATTAAAAATTATAAAAATTAAATTTGAATTTATTTTGTTATTTATGTAACAAAATAATGTTTAATTCATACATCTCGTTAGGTGAGTAGCTCGTTTTTTAATGAAAGTTGAGCATACTTTCAAATATGTGTTGAATGGTCTTTCAACAGACTTGCATTGTTTCATAGAAGGGAGAATAAATCAGAGAATGAGTACATTGTAATTGCACTTTAATCAAGATCCTTAAATACGAAAAAATCTTGTAGTATTGTTAAAAAATGTTAAATATGTGAACTGTTGTCAGAAAAAAATCTGAAACTCATTTAATAATTTTTTTTTAAACCCTTCCGAATTACAGAACTCGGACCAACTGAATTAATAAAACCCTATAAGAAAATTCACATTTTTTTGCCTGAAAATTCATTTGTTTTGATTGATGAGACTACTTTTTTTTCTTCGTCGAATATTCATTGAGCTAATATAATATATAAATATAAAAATATAATATATTCGTTGAACTAATATAATTAACTTTAGTTGAACATTGTTTGTGTGTGAAAAGGTAATTTACAAAATGCAAATTTGACTATTTTTTTGAAAATTCAACTGTTTTATTGTAAATTCGTCGTTTTTGTTTAAAAATGCTACAATTTGATCAAAAATTCAACTATTTAGTATAAAATTATACTGTTTTGTAGAAAATTTGTTTCTTTTTTTACTTAAATTTAATTTTCGTCAATGAAAATTTAACTATTCCATTTTTTTGAAAAAAATGATACTTTTTATTTAAAAATGAAACTGTTTAGCTTAAAAAATGTTTAAATGGAAAAAATAAAGAATAAAAGATAATTAAATCAAATTTGGATTAACATCACATTAGTAGAAAACATTTAATCGAAAATTTATGTACTTTGTTAAAAATTCGTCCTTTTTGGTTCAAATTCAACTATTTAGTCAAAAGTTTATGTATTTTGTAGAAAGTTCGTTTTTTTTATATTTCATTAAAACATTTTTTGTTAAAATATATTTTTTGTCGACAATTTGTCTTTCCAGGTAGAAAATTCAACTTCTTGGCTGAAAGTCTTATTTATTTTTGATAAAAACTCGTTTTTTAAAATTAAAAAGTAATATTTGAAACTGAAAATTTAACTATTTAGTTGAAACGCCAACTATTTGTTTATAAACTTTATTTATAACGTCAACTATTGGTTCAAAATTGAACTGTAGTGTAGAAAATTAGATTTTTTTAAATTGAAAATAATTCTGCTCAATCAAGATGTTACTATTTCGCTTTTGTTTAAAAATTCATCTTTTCAACTTAAAAATTCAACTATTTAGTTTAAAAAATTTAGAAACGAAAAAATATAAAATAAAAATTAATAAAATAAAATCTAGACAAACATCACCTCCATTTTCAAAATTACTTAGTTGAAAATCCATGTAATTTGTTCCAAAACCGTGTTTTTATCCGAAAATTAATCTTCTGGGTTGGAAATTCAACTATATCGTTAAAAATTAATTTTATTGTCGAAAATTTGACTTTTTTATTTAAGAATAGTATATTTAGTTTTTTTCGAAATAGTAGAAAAATAGTATCATTGTTTAAAAAAGTGTAAAATAGTGTTTAAAGTGTGATGAGTCCGAGATTAGGAATTATCTCACAATTATTCAAGAATTAAAACTTTCAGAAATAAAAACTTCGTAATTTGTAGGAATTAGCATAACGCTGGATCAATAAATAATTATCACTGAAGATTAGATAAAAAATATTATTAAAAATTCTTACGAAAAATGAGGAGAGCATAAAACCTTGAACGTCTGCTAACTAATTCCTGATTACACTATTTTTTCCAGAACTAGGAAAAGAAGTGAAAAAATTCTTGGACTCTGGCAGCCTTGTACCGGACGATGTTATGATTTCTCTAATCAGTAAAGAAATCGAAAGTGTAGGAAATCAAAACTGGCTTCTCGATGGTGAGTTATGAATCTAAAATGTTTATTTTTAAATATTTAGTTTATTTTATTAGATTTTTTATAATTATACCATATATGAGATGCAGATCTTTAATAAAGTCTTCTAATCTTTAATTAACAATCATCATTATCTCTTTACAAAACGTTATTTTAATATTTGAAAATACTTCTGTTCTCTCTGAATGTTTTATCCGGTAGGATCATAAAATATACAAAACGAAATCGAGATAGCTGAATCTGATAATTTAAATCTTTAATCCTCAAACGTAATGCGATTATTAACTGAATAATGAAAGACCTAAAGAATGTTATTCCCTTTTATTTTAAAATTTAATCCAATTATAATTTTAATTAGGATTTCCAAGAACGCTCGAGCAGGCAGAGAAGTTGCAAAAAGTCCATCCTGTAAGTCTTGTTTTAAATTTGATAGTTCCTCACTCAGTTATTTTAGAGCGAGTGAAAAGTAGATGGATTCATCTACCAAGTGGTCGAGTCTACAACATCGGATTCAACGACCCTAAAGTCCCAGTAAGTAAAATCTAAAAAGCTTCTAAATTTTCCAACGAAACGTAATTTTATTTCAGCACCAGGTTGGCCGTTAAATATGGAAAATCAGCAATTACCGGGGAAAAATGGGAAATGACCCAGTAAGAAAATATTAGCTTCAAAACCTAATTATTTACATGAAAATGCAACTATATTTTTAAAAAGTCATCTTTTTATAAAAAAATTAAAATATTTTGTTAAAAAATGACGTTTTTAATTGAAGGTTCCCCTTTATATTATAAAATGTAACTATTTGGATGAAAATTTACTTCTTGTCTGGTTGATAATAAAATTTTTCAACTGTAAATTAACTATTCCATTTCTGATGAAAATTTATCTTTTTCAATCAAAAGTTCAACTTTATGGTTAAAAATTTATATATTTTGTTGATAATACGTCTTTCTTGGTAGAAATTTAATCTTTTTGGTTGAAAATTGATTCTTTTTGGTTAAAAATGCAATTGTTTGATAGAAATATCAACTCTCTTACATGCTTTGTTAAGAACTCATTTTTTGAAGTCAAATATTTGACTTAAAGTTAAACTATTTTGTAAAAAACGGTTTTTTTTTATTAACAATTTCCAATTATAGTCGAAAATTTGACGATTTGCTTTTGAATTAACTTTTAGGTAACAAATTCTACTGTTTTGTAGAAAATTAATCTTTTTTCTTGAAAATTCAACAGCTTTGTAAAAAACTACATTAGTTGGTCGAAAATTAAACTGGTGATTGGTAACGTTTGAAATTGTAATTTTAATTTAAAAAACGATACGTTGTTTAACTGCAAATATAGATTAATGATTTTTTTAAATTGAACTGTAGTTCATGGATTAAAATGTTAACAATAATTGATCTTACAGGACGATTCTGAATTTGTTCAAAATTAAACAATTTAAGGATTTTAACGTTAAAAATTAAAATGTTTCAATTCGAGTTTGAACATCCGATTAAAACTTTATGAACTATTTTCAGTTTTAGAGTAATTTTAGGTTGATAGATTCATAACTAAACGCCTCTAATAAAATTCAAATCCTATTCAAATGTTGTTTCAGTTTAAAATATGTCATTTTGAACCCATTCAATTTGAACATTTTTAATTAAGAAAAATACTAATTTTGTAATATTTAGCAATGTTTTTATGTTTATTTAAAATTAGCAATGAAAAAGCAAATATTTAAAAGCAAACAATTTGAAACTGAATTGTTTTAAACAGAAATTCTTAAATCGTTAAACTTTCAGACTACAAGACTTAAACTTTGTACGTTACAATTATAATTATTCTTTAAATAGCAGTTTAACAATCATTCAGTTAGAAAAATATCGAGTGAGTTTCAAAGATCTTCAGAAGTTTCTAAAAAATAAAAATTTAATTTAAAACTTGAAAAGATTTTTAACAATTCAAACAAAATCAAAATGTTGAAGTTTTCGAAATAACATTTTGATACTTTTTTAAGGATTTTTCTTTAGAAAAATTAATTTTCACAGAAAATTTTCAAATATTTCAACACAAAAACAAATTTTGATCAATTTAATAACAATTGAGCAACTATTAATTAATCAAAAATTAAAATGAGTTTAAGAGACATTTAGAAGTTATGAAAAGATTAAAGAAAAAGAGAAAAAGAAAAAAAGATTTTCGAATAGATGAAATATTTTTTATAAGATTTATAGGGAAATTGAAAATGATTTTTATTTTGAAAAATTAATTTTAAGAATTTTTGAAAATATATCCGAAGATGTCCAAATTGTGAAAGCAATAATCCAGAAGATTTTAAGAGAATTTTTTAATTTTTTGGGATTTATTAAAAGTTTAACAAAATGTAAATTATTTGAAAAGATATTTAGAAGTATTGAACTGATTAAAACTTAATTTGAAACTTGAAATATATATTTTTGAAGATTTCGAAATAAAATTTTGAAGCTTTTTAAGTAGTTTGAAATAACTATTTAAGGTATTAAAGAATTTTCAAAACAATTAAAACAAAACGTAGATTTTTGAGGATTTCGAAGAAAAAATTTAGAAGATTTTGAAGCATTTTAAAAAGTTCTTCTAAAGAATGAAAAATTTTAGTAAGATTCCTAGAAAAGTTGAAGATTATTTTATATTTTCAGAAACTAATTTTAAGAGAATATTTAAAAAGATTACAAAAATTGCAAAAAAAAATACTCTGTAATGTTCTTGAGCAGTTTTTTTTTAATTTTTGAGGATTTATTATAGATTGTAGGAAAAATTCGGATTTTCTTAAAATATATTTCGAGGTTTTGAAACATTTTTAAAAATAATTTATGAAGATTCAAAAAAACTTAAAAGAAAATTGGTGATTCAAAAAGTGTTCTTTTTATGGAATAATTTTGAAATAAATAATATATATTATAATAATATTTAATAATATATGATTTTGAAAATTTACAAATTTTTGATGGCATGGATTAATTTTTTTTTTAATCTTCAAACTGTACCATTTATAAAAGTTTACAATGGTTAATTTTGTACTTTAACGGCATTTAATTTAAGATTGTTTAATTGAAAAGTGTTAAAAGATTCTATTTTATACATATAAATTAATCAGCATTTGTATTAAAAAATGTAAAATATAATTTTAAAAAATGTAATTAAAAATAGTTTCACCTTGAGTGTTTTAATTGTCCCTTCAGTATTTATAACTTTAATTAAAAAAATTGTAGCTTCAAGAGTTCTAATATTTAAATTTCAATAACAGTGCAACCTTTTTGTAAACCTTGAAAAAAACGGGAATATTTTCCCTAAATGAGAACGTCCACTCTGAACTCCCACATCATCGAAATGGATATTAAGCCACATTTATTTATAGAGAAAAGTGTATTGATATAGACAATTATATTCGTACCCGTCCCTTTAAATGATAATTTTGTATTTTATCAACATTGAAATTGACATTTTTTTCTATTATCAGGGAAAGGACGACGTAACTGGTGAGCCTCTGTCCCAAAGACTAGATGACAGACCGGAAGTCGTTAAAAAAAGACTAGATGATTACGCCAGGATGACGGATCCAGTGATTAATTATTACAGAAAAAACGGAGTTCTGCACGATTTCAGTGGCAACACAACAGACGCCATGTGGCCACATATTAAAGAATGCGTCGGTCAATTGATAAAAACTTGACCTTAGCTTTCTCCAATCAGTACCAGAAATCAATTTTTTTTAACCTTTTTATTAATTACGAATCCACTCGATTACTACTTTACGCTTGTCATGCCAACGAATATCGAAACGAACCAAAGTTCTAGTTGTTTTATTACGCGAATTGTAGTGATGTAAACATTTAATTGTTTATCCTAGGATTGTTGAAATTTTATAATTCGCTTTACGCACAAGTTGTATATAGATAATTTTATAGAAATTAATTTTTATAGACAAAACGCGATGTAAATATAATATAGAAGCTCTTTTGAGTTTTAGGAAAGTGGGCATGATGTGATTTAATTTTCACCGACAATAAAGAAAGTCCTGTCTAAAAAGAAGTGGTGCAATAATATATTTTGAAAAACTTTAAAATTGATACATGTTTTATTTTAGTGCCTTTTATTTAATATTAGTATTTTGGTTTTATTATAAAATCATAAACAGGGTGACCACTTGACCGGGAAATGATCGTAGTAAAATTCAAGTTTTCATTATTTTGATAAGTTTTGTTAATTTAGAAAAGTGGCTTCTACTTTAGCTACAGTTTTAGGGCATATGAGTGAAAATAATTATCGTTTTTATTTTAGGACAGAGAGTTTCGGTAAAGAAATTTAATTTTACTTTGAACAGGGAATTTTTTACACGGAACGAGAATTAAACAAAAATTAAAACAGGGATTAAAACAATCAGGAGATTAAAAAAATCCCTCTTTCAAATCCAAATTCGTCACAATTTGAAAGTTCCTTCCATCCAAATTTTAGAAAAAGAAAGTGCTTCAAGTTTCTCTGAAAATCTAATTTTTTTGGTTCAGAATCAGATTTTTATCGGAAAGTTAATATTTTTTATTTAAAGATTAAACTATTTTTTTCGAAAATTCATTTAATTTGTGGAAAATTCGTCTTTTTGTAGAAAATTAATCTAATTATTTGAAAATTCATCTTTTTGGTATGTACAAAATTCAACTATTCCAGTTAAAGATTTATCATTTTAGTTTAAAATTGATCAGTTTGTTTGAAGGTTAATTTTTTCAAATGAAAATTTAATCGTTCCACTTGAGTTGAAAATGGACCTTTTCTAGTTTAAAATTTAACAATTTGGATACAAATTTGCCTTTATTAATTTGAAATTCATATATTTTATTTTTTAAAACTAGTTTTTGGATAGCAGATCGACTTTTTTGGTAGAAAATGAATTTTTTTCTTAAATCGTAATCTCATTGTTTAAAATTTTTTCTTTTTTTTTTTGAAAATTCAAGTATTCCGGATATATATTTATCATTTTAGTTAAGAATTAATTTTTCAAATTAGAAATGAATTTGCTTGGTTGAAAAATCAACTCTTTTAATGAAAATTTATTTCTTATTCAATAATAATAATTTTAATTAAAAAGCAAGCTCTTTGGTTAAAAAGAAAGATATTTGATTGCAAACTTTTTTTTTTCTTTAGATGAAGTCATTTTTTTTGCCAAAAATGTAACTATTTTATTGAAAATGTTTCTTTTCAGGTGGAAAATAATTTTTTCTTAAACTGAAAATAAACCATTTATTCCAGTTGAATATTCCATAATTCTAGTTGAAAATGTATTTTTTTGGTTGAACATTCATTTTTTACTCTAAATTTAATTATTTATTTTTATTAAAAATTAAAAATTTAAATATTCCATTTTCGGTTGAAAATTGTTTTTTTTCTAGTTCAAAATTAAACTATTTGATTAAAAATTTGCCCACTTTGAAAATTTATCTATTTCGTTAAAATTCATGTATTTTGTTAAAAAATTGTATTTTTTGGTTGAAAAATAAACTTTTTAGTTGAAAATTCGCCTTTTTTGGTATAAATTTAATGTTTCTGGTGAACAATTCAACTTTTTAGTTGAAAATTCAACTATTTGGTTAATAATTTATCTTTTTTGGTTGAAAGTTGAATTACTTTGTTCATAATAAATTTTTTAGTTGAAAATTAATCTTCTTAAATAAAAATGTATCTATTCCATTTTTGGTTACAAAATTAATCAATTGAAAATTCATGTATTTTGTTGAAAATTCGACTCGATGGCTGAATTAAACGTTTTTTTATTTAAAAGTGAAATATTTTTTGGTTGAAGTATCTATATAATATCTATACTGTTACACTTTTTATTGAGAAGTAATTTTTGTTGTTAAAAATTCAAGTGATATTAGTTGAAAGCTGAACTATTTTGCCAAAAAAGAATTTTTTCATATTGAAGAATCATGACTAATTAAAAAATTAATATTTTTAGTTACAAATTTAACTAGTTCATTTAAAACTCTTATTTCCTGGTTAAAAATTAATTGTTTAAATGAGAATCTGACTTATCTTAATTCATATATTCATAATTTATTTTTGGTTGATAATTTTTTTGTTTTTTAGTAACAGAAACTTCACTTTTTCGTTAAAAATAGAATTATCTTGTTGAACATTCATAAGTCTTTTTTGGTTGAAAGTTGAACTACTTTCTTCAAATAAATTTCTTTTAATGATTATTCACTTCTTTGATGGAAAATTTAATTATATATTTAAAACTCGTATTTTTTTGTTGAAAATTAATCTTCTCAACTAAAAATTTGTCTAGTCCATTTTTGGTTACAAAATTAATCAGCTGAAAATTCAACTCTATTGGCTGCAATTAAACGGTTTTTTATTTAAAATTGAATACATATTTGGTTAGAGTATCTAATTATCTAACATTTTTGTAGATAATTCATTTTTATTGGATAAAAACTTAAACACTTGGTTGAAAAATTAAACTATTTTGATCAAAATTCGTAAAATTAAAAATAATCGAACGCGTTTTTGTTTTCTAGTTGGATAAAACAGGTGTTTCATTTTAAGAAACTACAGTGTTATTTTTTAAAAGAAATTTTATTCAGATACTCAAAATTTTTTGTTCCAATAAAATATTTTGTTGACCATTCCATGAAACATTTTTACATAAATTACGTTATCACTGAGTACATTAATCAGCAGTGAAACCGACCTCGACATCCGGAAGCTCATAGTTTGTTTCGTATTAACCTTTTATGAGTTTCAAACTACTGTCATTTGGATGAAACGATTAAATCTCGAATCGTTTATTTGTTCCTCAATATCCCTCGATGCAAAGGAATCCGCAAGTTTAGGGAAAGTCCGCAAAATAAATAAATAACTTAAAATAGGTAAATTAAGTTTTCTAAGTACTTAATCACAAGACTATTGCTCTATTGGATTATCATAGCCACGTCTACACGCATTTTCATATCTTCATATGTTTCTGCAATGCAAAGTCAATTTGTTTACGAACTCTCGACTGAAGTTGCCTTTTCTTCAAGGCAAATTGGCAAAGAATTGCGATATTGAAACCACTTTTCGGCTCTTGGGACCTCGTAATTCTAAGGAAAATACTCATCATTAATCCAACCGATCTACTTGATCTTGCTGACTAAAAATTAAAAAAAAAACCTAAAATAAACCTAAGAAATATTCGAATTATTCGATTTTGAGATCATTTAGCATGCAATGAACCAAATAAAGAGTAAAAACAATGTACAGCTCATTTAAGATTGATCTAATTTAGATTGCATGAAGCGGTACTTTCTCCTTTTTATCCTGACTCGAAAATAGTTTAATTTAATTTTGCGCCACGCAAGCTTTGCGGCAATCAGTCAATTCAGTTTTTTAATTACTACTTTACGAAAAGAAGCCTTCGTCAAAATGAAAAGCCTTTGATCTTTCACCGAAAAAGAACGCTTTCTGCATACTGTAAGTAACGATTGAGCAACCTTTCGACATTATTCAGGTTCTTCCATCTAAAGAGCCCTCGGATCGATCCGATGCCCTTGACTTTAAGTACACATGCACTTTTTTTATATAAAGCCTAGATGATTTGTTCTACAGGACCTCGAACTCCTCGCATTCATGGTAGGTGTTATCCTCTATCTTTTCTCGACCGATTGTAGTGATCGAAGATGAAAGGTGATTTTTGTCCATTTCCAATTTTCGTCGAAGGTCGTCTCCACTTCCGTCACAGAATAGGAACATTGGGTAGTCGGCCTTTTGATTCATTGGAACCAAAAACTATACAAAGATTATATTTCTATTATAAACTAAAAATAAAAATGTAACAAAAGGTGGCAACTCAGATTGCGTGGAAAAATTGGGGTTAATTTCTAGTTACAAATTGGAAATGATCAACAAAGTTGGGGGGTTTACCACTCGAATTTTGAGTGTACATCAGATTTCGTGATTCTAAAGATATTAACAGATATCATAGATTTCCAAAATTTAAAAATATTTCAAAGATATCAAAAGATTATACAAAGATCTTAATGATTTCACAAATATATCAAAGATTTCACAAAGAAGATTTCAATGATTTAACAAGTATTTGAAAAGATTTCATCGCTTTAAAATGTTCCATAAAGATTCCAATGGTTGCAAAGGGTTTAACAAGGAAGTCAGTGATTCGAAAAATATCAAAAGGTTACACAAAGATTTCAAAGATAACCAAAGATTTCACAAAAATTTCAATTATTTTACAAAGATATCAAAGATTTAACAACGATTTTGATCATTTTAAACAAATTTTAAAGATATCAAAAGATTACAGAAATATTTGAGAGAATTCGCAAATTTCTAAGATAAAAAATATTTCCAAAGGTTTCAGAGATTTCACAAAAATTTCAGCAATTTTAAAGACTTCTAAAAGTTTCAAAATATTAAATAACAATTTTAACGATTTCAAAAAGATTTCACAAAGACTGCAGGGGTTTTAAATATTTAAAATTATTTCAAAGATATCTACAAGTTACACAAAGAATTCAAAGACAATGTTTTAGATTTCACAATGATTTCGAAGATACCAAAAGATAACAGAGATTTTAAAGATTTCGAACAATTTCAAAGATATCAAAAGATTACACAGACATTTTAATTATTTCATAAAGATTTTTAATATTTATAGGATTCTAAAAGATCTTTTTGAAGATTTAAAAGATTTCAGTGATTTCGAAGAATAAAAAAATTTCAAAAATTGCAGGGATTTTCAAAGATATCATAAGATTACACAAAGATTTGTATGATTTCACAAAGATATTAAGGCTTTCACAAGGATTTCTGAGATTTTCAAAGATTTAAAAATGTTCAATTACTTAACAAAAGATTTCGGAAATTGCACAACATTAAAACGTATAATAGATTACATAAAAATTTCAAACATAATAAAGATTTCATAGATTTCACAAAGATTTCAATGATTTTAAACATATCAACGATATCTAAAGATTACACCAAGATTTGAATGGTTTCAGAAAACTTCACAAAGATTTCAAAGATATCAAAAGATTACACAAACATTTTAAAGAATTCACAAAAACTGCAGTGGTCTCAAAGATTCCAAATATATATCAAAATTACACATCGAATTGAAAGATTTCAGTGATTTAAAAAATTACAAAAATATTATAAGATTACGTAAAGATTTAAATGATTTAACAAGGATTTGAAAAGACTACACAAAAATTTTAATTATTTCACAAAGATATCAAAGAATTACCCAAGGTTTCAGTGATTTCAAACATTTCCCAAATTTTAATGATATCAAAAGATTACATAAAGATTTTAACGATTTCAAACAGATTTCAAAGATTTCACAAAGACAGCAGTGGTTTCAAATCTTTGAAAAACTCAGAGATATCTACAAATTACACAAAGAATTCAAAGATTCAAAGGACTTCAAAGATTACACAAAGGGTTTTAGATTTCACAAGGATTTCAAAGATATCAAAAGATTAAATAAAGATTAAAATAATTTATCAGATTCTAAAGATTACACAAAGATTTCAAAATGTCCAAAGATATTAAAAGATTACACAAATTTTTTTAATTATTTCATAAAGATTTTAAATATTTCCAGGAATCTAAAAAATTTAGAAGATTTCTTGAAGGTTTAAAAGATTTCATTAAGATTTTCAAAGATATCAAAAGATTACACAAAGATTTGTAAGATTCTGATAGATTTCAAAATATTTCAAAAGGTTTCAAATGCATTGTATTGATTCACAAATTTTCAATTATTTAACAAAAGTTTTCAGAAATTGCACAAGATTAAAAAGTATCATAGATTACATAAAAATTTCAAAGATTTCATAGATTTTCACAAAGACTTTATTGACTTAAAAATGATTTAAAAAAGATTTCGGAGCTTTAAAAGATTAAATAAAGATTATAACGATTTCACAAGGATTTAACCAAAATTGCAGGTATTTTAAAAATTTCAAAGATATCTAAAGATTCCACAAAGATCTTAGAATATTTCAAAGATTAAAAAGATTACACAAAGATTGTAATGGTTACAGGAAAACTTCACAAATATTTTAAAGATGTCAAAATATTAAACAAGTATTTTAAAGATATCACAAAGATTTCAATAAAACTGCAGTGCTCTCAAAAATTTCAAATATATCTAAAAATTACACAGAGTTCAAAGATTGCAAAGGACTTCGAAGGCTTCAGAGATTTCAATGGTTTCAAAAATGTCAACGGTATCAAAAGATTACAAAAAGATTCTAACGATTTCAAAGATTACACACAGATTTGAAAGATATAACAAATATTTCACAAAAATTTCAGTGGTCTCGAAGATTTTAAAGATATCTAAAAATTACACAAAGAATAAAAAGATTTGAGTGATTTCAAAAATTGCAAAAATATTTCAAGATTACATAAAGATATAAATGATTTAACAAGGATTTGAAAAGACTAAAAAAAGATATTAATGGTTTCAGAAAAACTTCACAAAGATTTCAAAGATAACAAAAAATTACACAAAATATTCAATTATTTCAGGAAGATATCAAAGAATTAATTAAGGTTTCAGCGATTTCAAACACTTCCAAAATTTTAAAGATATCAAAAGATTACATAAAGATTTTAACGATTTCAAACAGATTTCAAAGATTTCACAAAGACTGCAGTGGTATTAAATCTTTTAAAAACTCAAAGATATCTAAAAATTACAAAAAGAGTTCAAAGAGTTCAAAGATTGCAAAGGACTTCAAAGACTTCTGTGATTTCAAAGATTACAATAGATTACGCAGATATTTTAAAAATTTTCAGTGGTTTCAAAAATATCAAGGATTATCATAAGATTACACAAAGATTCTAAAGATTTTAAAGATTACACACAGATTTGAAAGTTATCATAAATATCTCATAAAAACTGCAGTGGTCTCACAGATTTCAAAGATATCTAAAAATTCCACAAATAATAAAAATCCCAAAGATTGGAAAAGATTTTAAAGATTTCAAAAATTGCAAAGATAATAAAAATATTTCGAGTTTCAAAAAAAGTCAAAGATATCAAAAGATTACGCCAAGACTTCATAGATTTCACAAAGACTTCAGTACTTAAAAAATATTTCAAATATATTAAAAGATTACACAAAGATTTTAGTGATTTAGAAGATTTCCAAAACTTCAAAAGATTAAACAAAAATTGAAAATTTCATTAATTTCACACAAATTTTAAACATGTCAAAGATATCAAAAGTTTATGCACAGATTTGAAAGATTTCACGAAGGTAGGTATACCAAATTTCAAAAATAATCAACTCTTCATTCAAAATTTAACTAAATACAAAAAAGAATCCCCAATCAAACTCAAAATTTCCGGTCATTCTCAGATACTTTTTCAGTCTAGCGGCAGTCATATTAAATTAAATTCAACACTCACCGGTTCTACTATTTTCACAAAATTCTCAAAGGCTGATTTGTCATGTAAGTAAAATCCAACGCAGCAGCTGGGATCCATTTTGGAAACCAGCATTTTCCTAGGGGAGGTGCAGTGAAAAGTCGATAGGGAGAAATCTGACTTCCACATGTCAACTGTTTCCTGGCAAAAATGCGGATCGAGATGAATTAATTTATCTTCCTGATAGCCTATGAAATAAAGCGAATGCCGGGGTCGTCCGCCAATTATTCCGATGCAGGATTCTAAACTAAGTAAAGCTGTAAGACAAGGTGCATAACTAGGATTCAATTTGTCAGTTCCTAGCCTTAAGGGCACCAAAAGGATGAGTGATTTCCATTTTACTTCAGAAATTTCACACAGTCTCCTCACATCGTCGAGATAAACTGAAAGGGAAATAAATTAAATCATATTTTTATAAGGAATGATTATGTTCGTGACAGGATTGTTACAAGAAACCTAATTTCGAAATTCCCTGACCAATTTTTTATTTTTCATGATTGTTCTAAATTTTTCTTTTAATTGTCAAAACTAGATTACACCTAGGAGATCGCTAATGTAAATGCAAAAGAAATGCAAAAAATTAAAAAATTGAAGTATCCAATTTTCAGTTAAAAACATTAATTTTCAATCACGAAAAAATGAATTCTCGGCATAAAGTCATGAAATAATTCTGTAATTTACAAACAATATCAGTCAAATTAAGCCAAAGAATTCGAATTTTTAATCAATTAGTTAAACCCTCAATTAAAAATGATAAAAAAAAGGAATTTTCCAACCAAAAAACGAATTTCCTGCAAAACAGTGGAATTTTCAATACAAAAATATGAATAGTCAACCGAAGACAGACGACTTTTCAATAAAATAAGTGAATTTTCAACAAAAAAAATATAAATTTTTAAGCAAAAATATAATAGTTACATTTTCATTAAACTAAATAAATTGTTTGGCTAAGAAAAAAAAAATTTCAACTAAATATTTAATTTTCAACCAAAAAAGTAAATTATTAACTAAAATGATGAGTTTTCAACCAAAAAATATAAATTTTCAACTAAAAATAAAATAGTTAAATTTTAAGCTATACAAAAATAAAATTTTAACAAAATGGATAAATTTTCTAACAAGTGAGATTACTTTTCTATCAAAAATACGAATTTTTAACAAAATAGCTGAATTTTCACTGAAGCAGGTCAGGTTTCAACTTAAAATATAAGTAAAATTTCCTGTGAAAAAAAGTAATTTTCAATCAAATCAAATAATTTTTAAACGAAATAGTTAAAGTTGTAAAAAATAACATATGATTTTTGAACTAAGAAGATCAAATTTATATGAAAAGATAATTTTTCCACAAAGAAATTGAATACTTAAATTTTTAGTTAACAAAATGTAATTTGCGAACAAATAAATAAATTTTCAACCAAGAAGTTTAATTTTTCCACGAAAAAATTAATTTTTAAACAAAACAGATCAATTTTTAAACAAATATTTCAATTTTTAAAGGAATTTTCAATTTAATATTTAAATTTTCAGTTACATAAATAAATTTGCAAAGAAAACAATTTTTCAACAAAATAGTTCAATTTTTAAACAATGAAATAATTTTCAACCAAAGAGATGAAGTTTCAACTAATGAGATTACTTTTATACAAAAAAAAAAACAATTTTCAATTGAAATACAATAGTTAAATTTTCAGCTAGAAAAATCAATTTTCAACAACAACAAAAATCGAATTTTCAACAAGAGAGTGAAATTTTCAATCAAATATATGAATTTTCAACCAAAAAGATGGATTAGTCACCAAGAAGATTATAATTCTACTGCAAATGATAAACTTTCAACCAAATAGTTGAATTTTCAACTGAAGAAGAAAAAAAAAAACATGAAATAGTTATATTTTGAGATACAACAACTAATTTTCGAGAAAAAATATTTTCAACAAAATAGTTCAAATTGAAACAAAAAATGTTTTTCAACTTAAATGACGAATCATTAATAAAAAAAAAGAATTTTGAACTAAGTGGTTCCACTCTCAACTAAGAAGTTGAACTTTTTAACTAAAAAATATGAATTCTCCACAAAAAATATAGTAGTTGATACTTAATCAAAAAAATATTTTAATCTCAAACCAAGAACCGTTGAACTCAACGGACTCAAGACGAATTTTACACAAAATAGTCAAATTCTCAACCAGACTAGTTAATTGTACACCAATATGATGTGATTTTTTAACGAAAAAATATTAAATTTCTATCAAAATTGATGAATTTTCATGAAAAAAAGAAAGAAAAAATAAGAAAATTAACTTCAACTGCAGTTTATAAAAAATTTCCTGACTTTCTGCAATTCCCTGACCTGTAGCAACTCTCCTAGAGAATACGCGAATTTGTCAAGGAATCTGTATTATCATCTGAGAATAACAGAAATTCTTAACGTCTTTTCAGACTAGATAAAGTTACGAATTAAAAATTTCTTACATTAAATTTGTTCTTAAAAAAAAAAAAAAAACGATTTTCCTTCGCTCCGCTGGGAATCGAACCACAGAACTTCCAATTGCCGGTCGGGTTGTTTTCCCTTAAGCTACTAGAGAGATCGAAAAAAGAATCCATTTCCAGAAATACACGCATTATTTTGCCAGGTTTAGCGTATTTAAATGTTCCAAGGAATCTTTATTATCATCAGAGAATAAGAAAAATTCTTAACATATTTTATGTCTAGATGGAGCTATGAATTAAACATTGTTTAAATTAAATTTTTGCTGAAAAAAGTTCTTCTCCTTCGCTTCGCTACTAGGGGAGATTGAACGAAGAATCCTTTTTTAGAAATACGCGCATTACCGAAGGAAATCTTTTTTTAGAAAAAAATTGAATAGCTCTATCCAGTCTGACAAGACGCTAAGAATTTCTGTTATTCTCTGATGACGATACAGATTCCTTCAGATGCCTGCATTTTTGAAAAAGCATTATTCTTTTGATCTCTCAAATAGCTTAAGGGAAAAGCACCCAAACGGCAATCGGAAGTTCAGTGGTTCGATTCCCAGCGGTGCGAAGAAAAAGATTATTTTTCAGACAAGATTTAATTTGAGAATACGTCAAAAAGTATCCTGAAGTATCTTATCTGACTCATAATTTATTTTTAAATTATAAATCAATTTTGTTCAATAATTAATATATTTTACACTTAAAGTTATGTAGCTTACCTGCGCAATCTTGGGCAACGTATACCGTCAGATTTTTAAACTCGTTGTGAGAAGTAGCCGCAAGTTTTACAGCATGACTCAAGATGTGAGCAACGGATGCGGGACCGTACCAATCACCGGCCCTTTTTCCAGTCGAAGCTCCTAAAGATACAAGAGTATGTATTGAAAACGGAGAATGTGGACCTGCTTGATCACCAAAACATTTGATGATCATCCGATGTTTCTCATCCTCCTCCATTTCCGCCGCTGTTTCAATCCGCTGTTCCGGATGCCACCTCCACTCTAAAAATAATACTGCATTCAATAAACTATAAGAATTCTTTAAACAGTTTTGATCTAGTTGCTCGAAATGAAATTGATTTATTGGTTTTTAAAGAAAAGGTTTACCTCTACTAAGAAAATGGCAAACTAGTGCCTGGGCAAGCATCATCTGTCCACTTCTCAGCATGCATCCCCAGCCACAATCTGAGGTAAAAGAGGAACCATTCAATATAGGAAACTCTCGTCTATAAGTTAACCATAAACGAGACAGAAAGTCCCTTTTGAAACCATCGATTCCCTCCTCAAAATTAGCGGCATCTATCGCCAATGAAATTTCACTTCCCGTCTCAACATCCACGGCTTCTGAAGCCTTTTCTAGAGACTCAATGGGCTTTTTGTGATAGCAGGAGCCCAGTAACCATACTGGATATTCCTTAGAAAAGTTCGTTTTCATTTTTACGGTCCATCCTTTAGAAAAATTCAAGAGAAATTAAATCCATTCAGGAAGCACTTATTTTTTAGGATTAGGGGCCGCTTAAAAACTAGGTCACACTGATGTAGGGAGAAAATGGTTTACACAAAAAATGACATCACATTTGGAATTTACAAATGCGAATCAAAGTTGTTTTGAAATGCTACAACAAATTTTAATTTATGGTTTTATTTTACAAGCAAAGTATCTAAATGCAGACTCCACACTCTTTCCCTTTCTTAAAAAATAAATTTTCTTTTTCCCTATTTTCAAGAAACTTTCCCCATTTCCACTTTTCCTCACTTCTTCGCTTAAATGCGAACTGAATTAACAGAACCCAATAAGAAAATAAACTATTTTTCGTTGAAAGTTAATTCATTTTAATTAAAAAGTCGAAGATTATATTTTAGATTCAGAATTCATGAGGAATTCCATGTCAAAACATCTGAATAATTTCAGTTATTGTTAGTAATTTTAATGAAAATTCTAGTATCCATTCTTTTAGGTGCCGAAAGATAAGCCATAAAATTTTGTTTGAAAAATTAAAAAAAGTTAGGAGATGTTCCAAATTTAAAATTTTGTACTTTCATCATTTTTATGATTTTCATTATTCGAAGGTTTATTTTTTTAATAATTCATAATAAGGCGCAATATTGAAGACATTGAAGACGCAATATTGAAAAATATAAAAAAATCAAAAACTTCTTGGATTTTTCACAAACAAATTTTTGAACTAAATTTCTGAAAAAAATACACATTTGATTTTCTTTAATTTCTTTATAGGTAGCTTACAACGTTCTCTACCAATTCTGTAAATATCAATTCAGAAATTCAATGAAAAACGTTGTTTTTGAAGAATAAAAAAAGTTTTTGAATTTCTTTTAAACTTCGTCTTATTAGAAAGAATTAAAAAAGCACACCTTAATATAATTAAAATCGCCAAATTTATGAAAGTTCAATGAAGAAAGGATGTCCAGGAAGTAGGCAACGCCAACTTTAAATTTCAAAAAAATGAAACTTGTGCTGAATTGTGCTAGGTTTGTGCAGATTTGTGCCGTAAATGATTTTTTGAAAAAAATCAAAATTTGACCCCAAAAATCAAAAAAACATTTTTTTACTTAAACCCTGTCAATTGAGTTTTTCGAGAAAAAAATGTTGTGCTAGGTAATATGAAAGAGGCACAAACTTGTGCCAGAAATCAAGTTTTAATACCTCTGACCATTTTCGAAAAAAAAAACATTTTAAAAAAATCTGTCTCGCCATTTCTAATTTTCAAAAATATGAAACTTGTGCTGAATTGTGCTAGATTTGTGCTGTTTTGTGCTGTGATGGATTTTTTTAAATATCAAAATTTGACCCCAAAAATAAAAAAAAAAAACATTTTTTTACCATCTTTACCCGATATTTTCCAAAATAGGAATTTCGAAAATCTGAAACTTGTGCTGGGTTGGGCTAGGCTAGCACAACAAATAACTCTGATGTCAATTTTCACTAACATTAATATTTTTTCCCAAAAAAACTGGATTTTTGAAAATTCTTCCTTCCTTAGATACTTTTTTCATGAAGAATAAATATTACATCTGAGAATTAATACTGTCCAAATATTTTGAACACCCCAGCACAAGCTACAGATTTTCGAAATTCGTATTTCTGAAATTTTTGGGTAAAGAATGCGTTCCAAGTTTAAAAAATCCATTTTTTTGGGAAAATATTAATTCCAGTGAAAATTGACATAAGAGTTATTTGTTGTGTTAGCCTAGCGCAACCCAGCACAAGTTTCAGATTTTCGAAATTCCTATTTTTTTAAATATTGGGTAAAGATGGTAAAAATTTTTATTTTTTTTTTTGGGGGTCAAATATTGATTTTTTCAAAAAGTCTTTTACGGCAGAAAGCAGTACAAACCTAGCACAATTCAGCATGAGTTTCATATTTTTAAATTCAGAAATGGCCTCTTTCATAGTACCCAGCACATTTGTTTTTTCGAAAAAATCAATTTGCAAGGCTGAAGTAAAAAAATACTTTTTTGATTATTGGGGTCAATTTTTGATTTTTTCAAAAAATCATTTACGGCACAAAACAGCACAAACCTAGCACAATTCTGCAAAAGTTTCATTTTTTGGAAATTTAAAGTTGGCGTCGCCAACTTCCTGGACATGAAGAAAGGACTAAAATTTTCAATTCTGAATATCTCCTAAATTTTTAAAATATTTCAAATATTATTTTTGGGAGTTTTCTTTTAACACCTAAGAGGACGGATACTGGAATTTTCATAAAATTACTAACAATAGCTTGAATTATTCAGATTATTCGACATGAAATCACTTTTATTTCCTTCGGTTCAGAATTCTATTGAAATTTGAAAATTTAGTTGAAAATTAATTCTCTCAACTAAAAATTTAACTACTCCATTTTTAGCTGTCAATTGATCGCTTTTAGTTGAAAATATAACTATCATATTTTCAATTGAGAATTCATCTTTTTGTTTAAATTCAACTACTTTATCAAAAATTGAACTTCTTCGCTAAACATTAATTTTATTGGTTTTGGATTTAACTATTTTCTTGGAAATTCGTGTTTGCTGTTAAAAATTAAAATATTTGGTTACAAATTTATGTATTTTGATGGAAATTCGCCTTTTTGTATATAATTCAAGTACTTAGTTGAAAGTTGAACTATTTTCTTTAAAATTCATTTTATTAGTTGAAGATATTTCTGTTCAGTTAAAAATTTAACTATTTTATTGAAAACTCGTCTTTTCGGTTCAAAATCAACGTTTTGAACTTAAATTGAACTAAATTATATTTTTGGTAGAAAACTCATCATTTTTAGCTTAAAAGTAAATTACTTCGTTCAAAAATAATTTTTTGGTTGAAAATTCATTATTTAGTTAAATTAAAAAAAAATTTATATCTTCGTATAGTTAAAATATCAACTATTATACTTTTCGTTCAAAAAAATCTTTCTTGATTGAAAATTCTACTACATGGTAGAAGTGAAACTTCTTCGTTAAAAATTCATTTTTTCATTGAAGATTCATCATTTTACTTGAAAATGTAATTATTTGTATAAAAACTTAATTATTTTCGTAATAATTCAACTATTTGATTAAAAGTTATATATTTTGGTCGGAAATTGAATTGTTTTGTTAAACGTTTGTCTTTTTGGATAGAAATTGTTTTTATTTTTTGATTAAACATTAAATTATCATCTAAAAGAATCGTTTTTTCGGCTTCAAAATTTAACTATTTGGTTGAGAATGCAACTTTTCTCGATTGTAGTTGCATTTCTCGTTAATTTAATTTTTTATTTAATTTTTTCGCCTATTTGATAAAAAATTCATCTTCTTAGGTAGAAAATTTAACTATTTAGTTGAAAATTCAACTGTTTGGTAAATAAGTTATGATTGTAGGTTGCAAATTCCAACTATTTGGTTAAAAAATCAGCTAAATTGTTGAAAACTTAATTACTTTGTTGATTGAACTTTTTAATAAAGTGATATTTTTTGTTTAAATGAAAACTCTTCGTTGCAAAATTCGTTTTTTTGGATAAAAAAACTCGACATTTTCGATTGAATATTTATCTTTTCTGTCAGAAAAGTTCTTGGTTGAATATTCAACATCTTTTCAAAAATGTGCCTTTTTCGCTTAAAGATTCAACTATTTGGTTAAAAATACAACAGTTTGACGTTGAAATTTAAACTTTTTTACCTTCAAATTGACCTTTTAGTGGAAAACTCTTTTCTTTTACTTAAGAGTTAAACTATTTTAATGTATAAATGCAACAGTTTGGTCTAAAATAAATTGTTTTGCGTGTTAAAAATTCAGCTATTTGTTTGAAAATTCATCTTTTCAAATATTTCTTATTAAATTTGTCTGGTTGAAAATGTGACAATTTGGTTAAAAATTCAATATATTTCGACTTTAAATTAATTAATTTTATTTCCCTATATTCATGAATCACGCCCGATTTACCCTTGTTTGAAAGTATTTTGAGCTGTAAAGTCTGTTAAAATATGATGTTTGCATTATGGGGAAGGGGAAGAAAAAGTGTTAAAAGTATTAATCAATTTCAATATAAATGTGTATTTTACAGATTTGTTCAGTCTCTAAAATTATTTAAAATGCTCACACAAACCGTATTTAACATTGTTCCACATGGAGAGTAGTTTTGTTTTCACTTTGCCGTCAACTTCAGCAGCAGCAACCGAATCATCCAGAGGGATTTCACTCTTGGCGATTGGTATGATTCGCTGTACATTGGAGACATGATCTGTTGGTACTAAACTGGAGAACCACGCAGTACTACTGCTGCTAAACACACCTAAAAATATTTCTGAGCTAGGTTGTTTTTCCTAAATGTAATTTAAACAGGTTCAAATTTTGTGTAGGGTCGATAGAGTTAAGTATGATATCGGGGTTAGGGTGATAAAGAGAAAATTAGAATTTATAATGCAGATTACATTTTTTATCGCAATCCGCAGCCAAGCCTGGTCAGTGTCACTGAATTTGGCAGCTAAATCAGCAACTTCTTCGAAAATGGATAACTCTATTACTCATCAAATTTTGATGTATTTCAAGTTCTGAAAGTTCAAATGAACAAAATTTTACCTGATGGCTTTGTTTACATGAACCAGCGCTGAAATATTCATTCAATTTATATTGTAAATAATCGATTGCAAAATAAACTTTTTTGGCCTTTAATCAGAAAAACGTCATATCGAAAGTGTACTTCTGTTTTATATTTAAATCGTAATTTCAATTTTACAGAATGCAGTTTGGAATTGTTGAGACGTTAAAATTGTTTTATTCTTAACGCTTCAAGTACGACTTCATTAATTTAGTAAGTTTTCAATTATAAAGCATATCATTTTTAAATTGTTTAGAATAATTAATCGACCCCACAATAACTTTCGCAAAATTCAAAATTCCGCAATTTTTAACGGTGCGAATGGCAGTGTTAATTTTTATTGACAGAAATTACATTTTTTTAGTAAAAAACTTTATCTAGTCACTTTGAATGTCATTATTTTACTACATCATATGATATAGTTTGACCTTTGAATTCTTGAAGCAAAAGTATTTTTTGCTTCAAAAGCTTACATTCGAAAAGGTTTGGTTTGAAATGCCTTAATTTTAGGAGATCCCGAATTTCAAATTTTACAAAGTTATAATTTGAAATTTAAATATTAAAATGTCAGGAAAATTTCGCTATTAGTAAATCTTTCACAAGTTCATAATAAAAGTCTTGGTAGATAAATTTAAATTTCATAATTTTATATGTAAATATAAAGCAATTTTATTTGAAAAGCTTAACATTGTACAATTAAAGCCATGGAATCCCATTATAGCAATTCTGTTTTGTATTTTTTTAAACTGTTTAATGAAATGTTTTTAAATTTTCCGATTTTTAGCTACAAATTTTAAATAATTAATAATTTCAAATTTAAAAATAATAAAATAAAAAATACTTAAATTAATACTTATTTTATATAATAACAATTTGAACTTCTAAAATTTCAAATGATTTGACCTGAAAGGTCCAATTTAATTTTTAATTTCAAATTGTCAAATTTTAATCCCTACATTTATAATTATTCAAATTTAATTTTTTTGTTTTCAATTTTTAATTATTTAATTTTGAAGCTTTCCCATTTTTGAAATTTTAATATGAAATCTCGAATGATTTGAATTATAAATGAAACAATTCAACTCCTTTCTAATGAAACTGTCCAATTTTCAAAACCTGTTTAAATTAAATTTAAGAAAAACCTTCTCGAATTTCTGAACGAGACACTTCGTAAATAATTGTAAAATAGAAAAGATTCAAATCGGAATAATTTCATGTTAACAAAATTCAAAGTTATTTGGTTTTAACTTTTATGATTAAAAATTGTATAATTTAAAAAAGCATTTTATCAACACTAAATGTTTCCGTATTTGAATTTAATCAAAAGCCTTAATGATTTTAAACAATTTTAAATTGAAATATTTTGAAGGTTATTTCAATGAAACTATAAATTAGAGAATTTCAAATTATTGCACGCACACAAAGCGTGCGTACAATTAAAAATTAAAAAATCTCAGGCTCAAATTTCGAAAATAGGACAATTTTAAAACGTTAAAAATTTAATATTTTCACATTCAAATTTTGGAAACTTGATAATTTAAAATTCAAAGGAATTGTCATTATATTATTTATAATTAAAAGCTTTTAAACTTAAATAATTAAAAATTTAAAAAATTTGAATCTGAATAATTTTTAAGGCAAAAATTAAAATTTGACAATTTAAAATCAAAAACTAAATTGAATCTTTCGAGTCCAAACTTTTTAAAGTCTAGAAGTTTAATCTTTCTATTACATACAAAAATATATAGCTTTATATTACAACTGATTTTTAAAATGTTGGCCAACACAAATAGTGATCTTAAGACTTTTTTATGTTCACACCTTTAAAATTTAAATTATTTTCAATATGTTAATTATATCGTATTACGAAGGTCACGATTTCAGATAGTTTAGTTTTCATCTATTTTGATTTTAAACAAAACAATTTTTAATTTTTTAATTTCGAATCGCTTAATTTTGAACACATCCTTTAGAACTATTATTGATTCTTGAAATTCTTCAATCAAAAAGAAATTAATTTAAAGCAATTTTTTTCTTAAATTTTTAACTAAAACCCGGAAATTTAAAAAATATTACGTTGAAAAAAAGCTTTTCAATTCGAAATAGCTTAGTATTTACATCAAAAATGACGAAATTCATAACTGACTATAAAGGCTTTTAATAAGAAATTTTCTAAAAATTTTATAGTGAAATAACCCTGACATTTTTAATATTTGTCTCTGAAATTACAATTAACATTCTAAAATTTGAAATTAAGGATCTCTGAAAATGAAGAAATTTCAAACAAAACATTTTGAATTTTAAGCTTTTTAAGCACAAAAACTTTAGCTTAAAGGCTTCGATGATCAAAATGTTTTAGTACTAAGCATTCAAAACTATAATTTTATTTTGAAATTTTAGAAATTTTAAGGATAATAATTATATTATTTCATTATCAAATCATGTAGTATCAAGTAGCATCCAAAGTAATTGGATAGATTTTTTTACTATAAAAAAATAATCACTTTAATCCTTACCCTTAAAAATTGCAGAATTTTGAATACTACAAAAATGTTGTAAACCTTTATTAATTATTCCAAACACTTAAAATTATATGCTTTTTAATTGAAAACTTTCAAAATTAATGTATTAGAATTTGAAGCATAAAAAATAAAACATTTTCAAACTTCGTTTAAAAATAATGATTAAATTGAAGGGTTGCAACACAGAATTACATAACAGACAATATATGATGTTATCAGGAAAGTAAAAAAACATTCTGTAAAATCGAAATTACCATTTAAAGTTAAGATAAAAGTGCACTTTTGAGATGACGTGTTACTAATTTAAGTTTAACAAAATTTTATTATTAATAATTATCCATTTTCATAATGAAACAGGCTAGGCTGCGGATTGCGATACAAAATTTAATATTAAATGAAAATAAAAAAAAACTTCCTCCTGAAATATGGAGAAGTTAAATAAGAATAAGAAATGTATGATTAAAAGAAATTATTCTATTTCGAGAAAATCAAACTTATCGCACTGAGTAGACGATTATTCGATGAATGGACTATGAAAACATTTTTTTCTTTAAAACGATAATAATTATAAAAGATATCGTAGAGGGAAGAAAAAATTATCAGTAGGCTAAAATACTACGCTAAGATTGAACTAAAATTTAAATTACATTTTTTCATTACTGCATTAAAAAAAAGAGTATTTAAACAAATATTTTTGTCACAACGTGTATTTAATTCTTTAAGAATTTTTTATGCAATCAACCCATTTTCGAAAAAATGTTGATTATCTAGTTCTGTACTTCACACTTCAAAATTAGGATCTTGAAACTAATTGCTATAAAGAAAAAATTTTTAAATTGTGTATCAAATTTTTGAATAGCTAAATAATTGTAAAATAGAAACAGATGAAATTGGAAATAATTTCATGATAAAAAATATACTGAGTTCTAATTTAAATAATTCAAAAACAAAATTAAACAATTTGGAATCAAAAGCCTTAATGATTGAAAACAACGCTGCTAAAATTTAGGAATTAATAGCTTAATTCTTAATTTGATGAGCCGCTCAAAGTGTTATGTTTTTAGTAAAGGAATTTCAAAAAAAATGATTTATTATATTTTGTTAAAAGTCAAAAGTTTTAAAGCGTTAAAATTTAAAGTCTTTTTAAACCTATAAGATTTAATTCAAGTATTTGAAAATATCTAAAAGAATACTATAAAATATCGATACTGTAAGGAGTTGGGACCAGACTTGTGTAAAAACTCTTTAAAAGTAACCAAGTTACTGAGAAGTTACGTTATTTGTAATTTATGGGGTAACCTCGTTACTATTTTAAAAAGTAACTTGTTAATTAACTTATTTCCGATTTTTTCAGTAACTTAGAATTTAATTTTAGTTACTCTGAAGTTACTTTATGGTATTGTATATATGCTATTAAGAGAGATTTATTGACAGAAATTAATAGCAATAATATCAACTATTATATCTTTCGTTGAGGATATATTTATTTTCCTTGAAAATTCAACTCGTCTGATGAAAAATTTGGTTATTGGCATATTAAAAATCATTTTTGGTCAAAAAACTCAGTAAACCGTTCAGCTATTTTTGTTCAAATTCGCCTTTTCTGGTGCAAAATTTAACTACTTGGTTGAAAGTTGAACTACTTTATTAAGAATTAATTTGTTTGTTTAAAGATTCATCATTTTAGTTGAAAATCCTTGTTTTAGGTTAAAATTTTATCTATTTTGTTTGGAACTCCGTTTTTTTGTAGAAAATTTATATTTTCGGGTTGGAAATTTATTTTCTTAAAAAAAATCTTTAGAAGGTTCAGCTAATTTGTTGAATATTCGTCTTTTCTAGTTAAGAATTTCATTATTTGGTTGAAAGTTGAACAACTTTGTTAAAAATTCATTTGTTTGTTTGATGACTCGTAATTTTAGTTGGAAATTCATCTCTTTTGTTTCAAAATCGTTTTTTTGTAGATAATTCAAATATTTTAGTAGATAATTCAAATATTTTAGTAGATAATTCGAATATTTTAGTAGAAAATTCTACTCTTTAATAGAAAATTAACTTTTTTGTTGGAAATTAATATTTTTAGTATGAAAATGTAAACATTTCGTTGGAAAACAACGAACAAATTTTGGTTAAAAATTGATATTTTCGGTTTATAAATTTAACTCTTTTCTCCAAGTGTTGTTTTTGGTTTAGAAATTCATCTCTTTCGATACAAAAAACGCTTGTAGAGGGTTCAGCTTTTTTTGTTGTTGAAAATTCGTATTTTCTAGTTGAAAATTTAACTACTCGGTTAAAAGTTAATATATTTAATTAAAAATTCATTTGTATGTTTGAAGAGTCATAACTTTAGTTGAAAATTCATCTCTTATGTTGAAAATTGAACTACTTTGTTTAAAATTCGTCTAATTTGTTTGAAACTGGTAGAGAAACTTGTTTATTGAAAATTAATATTGCCGGTGCGAATTCAACGATTTGGCTGAAAACTAATCTATTTTTTAAAACTTTTTTGTTAGAAAGTCTGACTATTTCATTGAAATGTAATTTTTATGTTGAAAATTCATCCTTTTGGCTTGCAAATTCAACTCTTGTTTTCAAAAAAGTTTTTTTTTTGTTTGGAAATTAATCCCTTTCGATAAAAAACGTTTATAGAGGGTTCAGCTTTTTTTGTTGAAAATTCTTCTTCGTTTGAAGATTCATAATTTTAGTTGAAAGTTCACCTCTTTTGTCAAAAATTTAACTATTTTTTTATCGGAGGGGGGGGGGGGGTGAAAATTCAACTATTGGGTTGAAAATGGTAAAAAAATCGACTATTTGGTTGGAAAAAACTTTTTTGTTGAAAGTTCAATGATTTGGTTGAAAACTAATCTATTTTTTTAATTTAACTATTTTGGTAGAAAGTCCAACTATTTCGTTGAAATGTAATTTTTCTGTTAAAAATTCATCCTGTCAGCTTGAAAATTCAACCTTTGTGTTCTAAAAAGCTGTTTTTGGTTTGAAAATTTATCTCTTTCGATAAAAAAAGACTTTTTTAGAGGGTTCAGCTATTATTTTTTCGATTCGTCTTTGCTAGTTGAAAATTTAACCACTTGGTTGAAAGTTAAAATACTTGATTAAAAATTCATTTGTTTAATTAAAGATTCATAATTTTAGTTGAAAATATATCTCTTTTGTTGAAAATTTCACTACTTTGTTTCAAAATCGTTTTTTTTTGCTATACAAAATTCAAACATTTTGGGAGAAAATTCAACAATTTGGTTGAAAATAAACTTTTTTTTGTAGTAAATTAAAATCTTTTGTTGAAAATTCGTCTTTTCGATTTGAAAATAGTAGAAAAATGGACTATTTGGTTCTAAAGAAACTGTTCTGTTGAAAATTAATATTTTCGGTGAGAATTGAACAATTTGGTTGAAAACTAATCTTTTTTTTTTTTTTAATTTTTAACTATTTTGGTAGACGGTAGAGAGTTTCTGGTCAGTGAGAGGAGTGAGAAAGGATGTCCGCTGAGCCCACTTTTATTTAATATATTAACATCAGACTTGGCAGAAGAAAGGAGGAGGAAAGGTGGGGGAGGAGTTAGGATAGGGTAGGAAAGGATATA